>MUGJ01000310.1:0-62081 GCA_008931945.1 Penicillium sp. BW_162_3FA | reverse complement strand
TCACCATCAACACTCACATCAACGCTAACGGTTCAACGCAACAAGCATTCCTAGACAACACCCATCTCTGTTTGCCTACATCTGAATGAAATATGCTAATTTCTATTGTAGTGAGGAAGCTATTGCATCACAAGCTACCAAGGGAAAGGAATGTGAAATACGTCATTTGGTACTGAAGAAGCTTCAGTTGTTAGTTTATGATTTTGGCTATTGAATTGGCAAAGATCTAACTAGGGCCCCTTCTATGTATCCAATGATGACCCTTCGGAACAACGAACACACGATGAAGATGTTGTGCAGGTCTTTGCTTCTCCGAATACTCTTGGAACACTCGAATACTGGTCCCTAGCACCACGAAGAGGTGCCTGCACGGGCTAGAGGCTCTTGTTGTAGCAGATGTCCCTGCGAGGCGCTTTATTGACGCAGGGCCTAGGCTGCGGAGAACTTGGTAATGCAGCGGTCTCCTGCGGGTCTCACTTGTCATCACAGCGTCCCCCTGCGAAGTTCATTTGGTAACGCAGCGCCCCCCTGCGAGGCATATTGATCACGCAGACCTATCCTGCGAGGATTGTTGTTGACGCAGACCTATCCTGCGAAGCACTCTTTTACATACACAGGGGTCATTGGCTGTGAGGGAGCGCAAGTCTTACATCGCTGGGCTCGTGGCAGCGACAGCCGTGGTCATGGAAGCTCTCAAGCCCGTAGGCACGAGAGGGGCACCATGACACATCGGAGTGTGAGGACCGGAGTTCTGATTTTTTTTGGGCTGGGAATCCGGCTCCTTTTATATTTTTTTCGGCTACGTCTCTACCAAGGAACCAGTTGCGCAGTTAGTAGCGAGAACCACTGTCTCGTTATTATCGTTGAAGACATTTGAAGAACGTTGAAATGGTGTTAGCAGACTTTGTGGCCTACAGACTCAAGTTTCAACCTGGATTCATTGCTTTCAAAAACCTGCGTTTAGTATGGTGAACCACTTTTTCGACTGTTGAAAAGACAGTGATACCGCAAGGATATGATTCTCACATATCATTGAATTTGCAATTAAATCGCTCAACGCTGTGGCAGACTGACTACTCTGCCCGTTTTGACCATGGTCACTAGCCACGGTCACCGTCTTTTTCATGAGGGTTGAAGTGCTTCAGCAGGTGCCGCAATAATGGGGTGGAGACTTTGTGTACCCGTGGTTGGCCATAAGACGTGCCTCCCATTGCTCCCTCTACAATCCCCTTTGCCTAGCCTCGCGCTAACGGTACTTTCTGTATTTCTCGCAACCAACTGATGTTGCCTCTACTAATACTTCTGCTACCTGTCGGTGCAGATACTATGAAGATACTCCCAAATCCAGAGTATTGGCTGTTTTCCTTTGACAGAGAATCAAAAATCGAGACCTTTTTGGAAAGCCTAGAATAGAAACCCGAGTCTAGGTTCCAGGACAATGAAGTGAGTTATTTCAGCTCCCATGGCTCACGAGCTAGGTTTTCGTGATCGCCACTCCCTCGCAAGATTGCAACGCTACTATCACACACTGGCGAGAACCTGGACAGAAGTAAGACCGGGTGGACCAATTAAACACCACACGTTAATTTAGACAGACGCAGGTACGGTTCTGCGACGCAGATCTTAGCGACGACCCACGGGATAGTAGATCAAGGAGGTTCTATTTGTGGCCCGGAGAGAAATTGGAAAGAATTGCCAAGGTCCAGACATGATCCACAAGCCCAAAGTTTTCGGCCATCAGTGCCCGATGACACGGGGCTTTTTTGCTTAAGGGGTGCTGCTGGGGCAGGTGAGTATTTGGAATATCACACTGACTTTGGCGATAGAGTGGCAGGCTAAACCCCGACCCGTGGTTGTGTTCTTTTGTGTTCTCTTGGTCGTACGGTCGAATTCGAAATCAGTTTTAAACTCTAAACTCTTGCGACTTTATTCCCGGAACTTGGGTGGGGACACGCTAATCTAATTTTAGCTCTTCACCTGGTAATCCTTGTAGGGCTGTATTGTATTCTCTAGTAACAACAATGACTCATTGTTATAGTACCGTAATCGCTCGTAGAACCCGATGGAATCCTTCCTGCAAACTGACCGAACAAGAGATAATCCTACACTGATTTTCGAAATCCATTCTAATTCCGTCTCTCGGCGGACATATCTTTTATTTTCCATGCTCCCGCATTCAAGCGTGCTAGATCCCATTAGTAGATCGCGTTATGATATCTTTCCGCAGGCCTCCAATTTGTCCTTCGACAATTCGTACAGTTATCTGATTTCTGTACAGCTTTTGTTTGTGTCGTATGTCCCAATGTCACCAATGTCCCATTTGTTTCCCAGACTTTAAATACTGGACCACGCGATCTTAATGTTCTACGGAATATCTCTGCTAGTGATACCTATATTGGTAATTGAAAGCAGTCACTGAAAAACTAGCTCTACTTCCACCTCGGAGCGCTTTGCGCTCGAGGGAGCCATTTCTGTAGTCGAGTGTTCGTGGACACTTGCAATCATGATCTGTCCCTCGGGAAGTTGTCCGACCACATCGTCATCAACCACGACTTTTAAGCCTTTGCTATTGATCCAGATGATATGAGGGATGAGGCAAGGGTCGATATGCAGTTTCGCCGCAAGTTCGACTTTCAAATTGCGAGAAGTGCGGCCTGTAAGGTATATTGCATGATAGGTGCCCTCGGGTTGCTTTCCGCTTAGGGCGAACAGGATATAGAAGCATGCAACTGCGAAATAGAAGTGAGCGTAGAACGAATTTGATTTTCTGTGGTACGAACCGGATTTTGAAGAATGCTTTGCAGGAGATGGAGAACTCTTTGATGCCCCAACGGAACAATATGGGACTTTGGGCGGACGTTCTTGACAAACAGGGCTATGGGAGTGCACTTGTATGTTGGCCTTGTTTGGAATTTGAGCCGCTCCTTCTGATACCAAGTTTATAGCCCCTGTGCTATGTCGATCGTCTAAGAGCCTATCCTTCATGTTACCGCGAAGAGCAAGTACACTCACTAGACGGGCCGATGAAAGAACCTCGACTGTTGTGGCCAGCTCAGCGCGGAGGACTTCCGACGTAGGGCTTTTCCGAGGACTTATCGACGACTTGCGCTTCTTGTGAGACGGGACATCGAATTTTCGGCCGTTTATCGCACTCTCGTTGTGACATCGACTGGCAAAGTTCGCATTTGCCTCTCGGTCCATAATTCTTTTGCTGAGCTTTTCAGCCCTTTTGCTTATACGTATCTTATCGTTCCATAATTTCCGTTCGGCACCGTGGTCTCTAAGTACCTTAACCAAAGAGTAACACCTTTCCGGCTCGTTCATAACAGACTTGTTTCTGTCGTTCGACTGTAACATTTCCGTTTTTGTACACAGCCTGACTGGTACCCCTTTTACCCCTTTTGCGCGAGTGAAGTCGGTCGGTACAAAATTGAATTTCAGCAGAATCACTGCCTCATAGGCCTTCGCAGTTGGATCAGCTGTCCAAATGACACAAAAGTCATTGACAGAAGCTTCTTCAAGCTGTACCTGGCAGTGTCCCTGAATTCGGAGGCCGCTCTGGGAAGGCTCGATAAATTCGACAGCTAAAAGCTTGCCTTTCCGCTCATTGGCTTCTTTCAGACCACGGCCTTCTTTCCATAGCTGCCACGATGCAACCGGATTTGATCTCTGGTCTTCTCCCTCTAAAGACACATACACAAATGTCCTGTACTCAAAGAATCCCCCGTTATTCGTGGGTGGGGTCGAATCTGCCACAGTGAGGCTGTATGGTTGACCTTTGTTGAGATATGTTACAGGCTTTTCGTTGCCAGGCTGGTGCATTGCCGTCGGGGCTTGCAGTGTCGCATTGTAACGGAACCTATGAAGAGCCTCAGCAAACAATAAATATAGCGTGCGTTGGGCATAGGCGTACTTTTCTCTGTGCCCATATATCCAATGTTCGTTGACCTGTGCCGTGGGTGTGGCCAACTCAGATTTTGGGTTTGATTGTCCACTGCAACGACTAGTGAAAATATCTTGATAGACATCATATAGCGTAGAGTATCCAGAATTGTGATGAACGAGAGTTGTCGATATACCATTCGCCTGCCCAAAATGTGTATCATCATATGGCCAACCTTGGGACTTAGCCAACGAAGTGAAGCAAGGCGCATTCTGAGGGTCTTGCGGATTGGGTTGGACTGGCTCATCAAGAATGCGCGAAATGTCTGTGCTCCACTGACTCAACGGAGAGAGTATGTCTCCTACGTTATTGTATAAGACAGCGTCCGACCCTGATACATTGCGATCGTGAAATGTCTCGTACTTTTCCACGTCAATCATCGAAGAGAACGAATCTGGTGCATGGAAACCGCGATGCTTTGAGTAACCGCTCTCTCGCCTTGATGTTTGATCGGTATTTGCCTCGTCTGTGGGCGCAACATCAATAGGGTCGTCTCCATTGACACAGCTATCAGGGAGCATTGGATCTCCCATGTCGGTTTGGACGCCTCTAATTTCCCTTTCAGCTTGACGGCTCAAGAAACGATCACCATATTTCTCCCGAAACTGATTAATGAACTCATCATATGGTCTCCGCATGATTTATAGTTGTGGCGCTGGGATGCCAAAAAAAGAAATATTAAAGCACAAAAAAAGAAAAAAAAAGCGGCATTCCTAAAAGACAGAGCAAATCTGCGTTACTCCCACCCTTGTTGCCGTCTGCACTCAGCAGAAAGATCTCAGCCCAGTTACCGGCTCCACCGCTGTGCGTGTTGTACTCTTGTTTCTCCCGGCACTGGCCATGATCACCGTGGGTCTTCGAGCAAGACATCTTCAAGAACCCAAACTGGCAACGGGATATTAGGCACTCGAGATGTAGATAATCTGGCTAGCTATCACGTGGTTCACACCAAGTTGAACAAGGATATTTAGAATAATTTTGCTCCTCAACCTTCGGAGTATTGTCGGATAATTGTGAATTCCTTTTTCTTCTATACGAATTTATAATAAACTCAAGAAGATCGGTGAAAATTGAAATGGCGTTTAGGAGACAATGCATTGGCGATGAGTATAAAGTGTGGGGCAGAAACACTTTCAGTACATCTTCTATCCCTTTTTCTTTTTCCGGGGATTCTTAACGAGACACGATAATTGGTAGTGGGTAGATCATTTAACTTCCATAAGTAAAGGGATCAACTCGAAGGAGAACCGTGTGATTGCTGGGAGTTTCCTCCGGGCCCATTGTCCAGTTAGTCTGTGTAAATCCTCGTAGATGGAGGTAAGCCCCACCGGTACCTCGCGGCCACCAAGTTTTATAACCGGCCTTCGCTGGTGGCTCTACATCCTCCAACTGCTCTAGGGTCAGCAACTCGTTCTCATTCGATCTGTCAAGCCTCCTTGGCCCAGTTTATAATGAAATTGATACACTGCTTTCAATCGACCTGAAAAGGGTCCTCAAAGCATATCATGGAGCATCACACTTCTCTGTCTTAGCATATATTATCGGAACAACAACTACTGCTATAGCAATCGCGTTAGAGGCTATGTGGATGGTTTCCCAATGGAAAAGCATTGTTGGTACTCCTACGGCTTCCTGGTGGCTAAGGCTAGTAACAATTTCTCTTTCATCTGTAAGACCGACGATAGCCAAAGTCAAGAGTTATATATTAATGAAAGCTCAGCTTGCCTCCGTTTTCCTGGTATGCGCTTCCGCCACCATAACGGCAATTCACGTGTCCATTAAGTCGGCCATACAGGACAGTTTACAAAGTTTGGGAGCGCATGCAAGCTTGGGTGGGCTTTTGGTCGCGGCTTGGTTTGTAGTACTACTTTCCGTTTCTGCCTCTTTCATGTTATGGTTCACCCGACTTCCCTGAATTTTCTGCACCCGCCAACGCTGCACTATATCCTGAATTGAATGTTTGCAGCCAATGAAACGTTGTTGTAGTCCAAAACAATAAACTTAGATTTTCTTTGTTCACACAAATCCGAGTTAATTCCACTGGGGGAGTTTGGCCTCTGATCTGTACAATACTGTACGCAGATGATAGACGACTCATTCACCGTAGCGCTTGAGGAATCCAAGATTGGGCCTCTTCGCCGCGTTGACTGGTAATGGCCCTGGTACAAGAATATTCGGCTCACGAAAGACGGAAGCTGGCGCTCAACCTTTGTATCCCCCAAATAACTCATGTTTCTGGATCAACAAGCAGCCATTCAGGTGTTAGCGGGCTACGCATCATTCCACGAACATCAAGAGGAGTAATAGGTGAAGGGTATGCTTGAAGGCTGCAGGAATTACGTTGGAGTTATCAAGGAATTTTCTGCTCCTTACCGCTTTCAGAACTTCCAGGGTCGGTGTATATATTCTTAGAGTGGACTTTAAAACAAGAAAACAACATTGAAGGAGTTGTCTTCCAACCTCTTGAGGTTTATATTTCCAGCGAGGCCCATAGCCAGACAACAGGGTTCCATTCACAGTAGCCTGATACCTAACTGCAAATTGTGTGGTTGCCGGCAGGTCCCCAGTACCCTTCACTTGCCAAAAATTGGTTTCGCTTGAAGCAACGGATGCAGATCAAGTGATAGCTGCAACAGCTTTTGGCCAGAGTAGAACGATAGTCCAAGCAGTGTTGGAAAGATGCCAGGTAACGCCAGAACGCACTAATCAAAGCCTTTACAGACTAAAGGAGAGTTGCGCAAATAGTGGCTCAAGCCTCGGTGGGGTGAGGTCATACTACTGAGGTAAGGGCGCCATTTTAATCCTGATGGGTGAGACCAGCTGGTACCAAAACAATTCTTATTGATGGCCTCTTTTACGTTTCGTGAAATTGCCCTATTTAAAGAACATCACTGATATTGCCACACTTATGAACGTTCTCCAGTCACCGTATAAATTCCAGTCAACGCATTCACTGCGATTTGAGAAGGATATTTTCTGATTGAGTGGCCCTACGAAGAATGGAAGACCTAGAGCGTGTGGGAAAATTAATTGCATTAGCACTTTGGGCCCTAGCCCTCGTCGCTATTGGTATCTTGTTCGGTGGATGCACATCTACGTCTTCATTATCACGCTTCTATTTTGTTATGACCTTCATCTCGAAGGCTGAGTCTAGGTGTAATGGCAAAGAGCTGTCACGGGGATTCGGCACACACGAAGATTCGGGGTCGTCGACTTCGGACTAGACATGAACCATGTATCCATTAGACTTCCTTCAATCTGGAAGACAAAATAATATACCGTTGTTTGTATTTCTGGCGAAATTGATTCCTCGGGAGCCTTATCTTTGGCTGTTCCAGTTCCATCAGCTACTGACGCTCCGGGAGGTTGATCTATCAACTCCGACTTGTCGCTTCTTTTCCTCTTCTTTTTCTTCTTCTTTTCCGTGCTGGCCATATCGCTGTAGGTTGTTGGAACGTCCTTTCCTGTCTGTTTCATAAGTCGATAGGACCCGCGAGTTTCATGTGGTGGAGTCGAAGGGGTTTCTATAATCGCTTCCTTAGCCTGAGAAATAGGCTCGGTCGCACCTCCAGCAATCACGAGTCGAGCTTTGTAAACTAAAGCGACCGTTAATGATCCATTCTCTCAGACGTTGGCGGGGGCTAACTCACCATGATCGGCAGCGTGGGCGATAACCAGATTAAGGTGCTCCTCACTGTCCTCAATTCCGCAAATTGTGAATACCTCTCGTATCTCCTGGGCTGTCAGGCCCAAAATGGCTTTATCCATGGCGGGAGATGATGATGGCAAAAGACTAAGACTGCGTCTTGTCAATGAAGACAGAAACCCTTCTGGAACGATCGGGGCAACGGTTGCCCTCTGGCTTGGGGGGAGGGAAGAATGAGCCAATCAAATCAACCACAGGCGAGGCTCACAAAAATAGCATCAACCAGGCCAGGCAAGACTTGACCGCGATTGACCCCTCTTTTTGTTGTGTCTGTGTCGGCCATTCCATATCAAAAACAAATCAAACCATACAACTATGTAAATGGTTCTTTCCGTAACCTTCACCGTCAGGATAGGTGCAACGCCCATCTGGTATATGACTTACGCGCAAGGACAGGACAGAGCTTTAGAGAATATTCGCTTTCTTAGGTCTTGATCTGGCAATGTTGGGAAAGACAATCGGATCCCATCCCTTGAGCCAGCGGAGAACCCATCGGTGGGTGCGTTCGTCGCCAATGAGGTCGGTGAATTTCCGGGCTCGGTATTTCTCAGTCCACATTGCATATGTTGCTTTCTTGCTCTAATGGCTCATATTATTCGATTCAATGGATCGTTGGACAGCAGGGGGCGGCGGCGGCGGTCTTGAAGCTTTCTCCTGGCTTTCTTGAGCAGCTTCGTCAAGAAGTTTATGGATATCAATTCCGTAGTAGCTCTTCTGAGCCCATCCGGGGGCGGTTGTAGATCGGCCAGCAACAAGTCTCTCGTAGGGAATGGCAGGTTTGCTAGGTCTCGAAGCGACATTATGCGATTTGCCCGAGCACGTTTTGATTTGAAATACCCCAGGCGGCTTTCTCGACGGACCGGGAGATTCAACAATAGGCTCTCTTGCGACAGGAGGATTGGCCAAAGGCGTCGAGTCGGGCGACTTTTGCGGCGGTCCTAGGATAATCGGAAACTGTGTGGGTTGCACGGTGGGTTGTTCTTGAATCTCGAATTGGCTCATCTGCGCATCGCCAAACGCATCCAATGCGTCTTGGTCCTCGTCCTCGTCCTCGTCGTCCAGGAATCCTCCCATGATTTTCTGCCGCTTGGGCTCGGAGGATTGCGGCGGTTCGTCATTCTTTCTCTTCTGCGGGTCTGTAGGCGAGGGGGGTCCTGAGGGGAAGCCAGCGGGCGAAGACATGAAGGGCATTTTCACCGTGGGAGGAGAGGAAGGTAGTAGTGGTAATAAACGAGCAGGCGAAGAGGGTATGATGTGTTGAAACTGTTTAGATTTGGTTTTGGTTGGAGTGTCTGCCAATTAGTATAAACCAGTTCAAGTCTTATCTGCACAACCAACTTACCAGGTCTTATATCGTCGTCACTGCGAAAAACATCCGAGAGATTCCAGGCGCGATGCTGGATCACAACTTTATCGCGAGTTTGTTCAATGCGCTGGATGTTCAAAGCCTCGAGGTCGTCGGAGAAGGACTCTGAGGGGAGATCTAGGATATCGGAGTGGAGGTGTAAGGCCGGATCGAAGGAAGGGGGAACTGATGGAGACGAAGTCGTCATCAAAGGCGTTTAGAGAGTCATTTCTGTCGTGGATATGGTTACTGGAATAGTCAATTGTGTCTGCTGTGGTTATTGTGAGTCTTGAGATTGAAGTTGAATCGCGAATCTTGGCGCGTCAAGACGCGTAGAACACGCTAGTCCCGATTTGTCATTAATGTATACTGCAGCGACAACGACAACGACATCTCGACTTCTACTCACCAGACTCGTCTTAAATATCGACTTTTGAATAGCAGATTTCTCAATCTCTAAATCTCTCACTATGTCTTCTCTTACGATACATGATAATACAGCCAAACCAGTCCTATAACGGAGAATCTCATTTATATCAGAATATATCATGAATCCAGTCCCATTGACCAATTCAACCTCAAACCCTCTGGATTGAGAATACCCGGGACCGCTCAAACATCCCCGATGAAGGGAATGTCGGTCCAATTTCCATGGGCAATATGGATGCCAACCTTGGTGGCGATCAAAGTAACTGCGATTCCATACGATACGTACTTGGCAATTTCAGCTACAAATTCGACTTCTGGCTGTGTGTCTAGAATCGTCGTTAGTTCTGCGAATTTGCAAACCACATCAATGAGAGAGAACATGCCTTTGACGAAGCGCTCAAGCGCTCCGCTCCAGGACCCAAGGAGGAGAAATGTATGAGTTGCAATGTCGAGCCCACTGTCAGTGTCATTCTTCCCTTTCCAATGCGGCGTCTTGATTTCCAAGACACTCGTTGCGACGGAAAGAGAATAGACAATGGCTTGAAGGATTGCGTCCATCACAGCACGAACCTTGTCTACCACCATCTTCGAGAGCGCTGTCACAAAATGCAGTAGGATGTTGAATCCCGAGTTGAACAATGAAACAAACCAGCCGATCATCTGCAACGTATACCCTGGATTTTCCTTATTCTTGGGAATGCTGTGCAACGTATAAATTAAAACAACAGCATCCAGAATATGTTCAAGCGTTACTTTCCCTCCACCACTGGACCCCGACAAGTCGGCAAGAGCCACCAGAGATGCAGTTGGTGAAGGCTGTTCGACTAGAAGCTCCTCATACAAGTCAGTTCCAGACTCAAAGGCAAGTGGCGAGATGGAATCTGGGACACTGAGAACTAGGGATATTCCAAACGTAGCTGCTCCTGTGATGGCAGCAAATTTGTTGAAATCTGCATCTTTCGCAGATTGACCGTCTGCCATTTTTTTAATTATGGCAGCGTACCGACCCCTCGGAATGGCCGGCAGCTTATCACCAGTCGCTAGCTTTGCAATGACCGTGGCGGGTATGGCGATAATCAACGCCAAAGCATCGAGAATGGTCAGCTCATTCCCAGGCGAGATCCACATCTTGTAGATGGAGGAGAAGATGGGGACGTTGATTGGAGTGGTGAGGAGCCCATTGAACTTGTTGATGATGGTTTTGATGATATTCAAAAGCAGCTCGGTCAGTTTTTCCACCCCGTCGATGCAGTCGGTTAGAAACGTCTTTTCGGTCTGCTCATGGGCATATTTGGCATCGAGTGAGCGTTTCCCCTGGGGTTGATATTCATCTACCAGCTTCTTTTGGCGTGCTGTGACTTTTCCATGGTATTTGTCCTCGAAGTTTTTGAATTCCTGATCCAAATTCCCAATTGCCTGGCTTTCCTCTGGAGTTGCCATATCGGAACTGAACACGGTCTGCAGAAACGTGGATGCATCTCGAGCGCCTCCATGATTGAACTTGGTTCGTGTCAGCAATCGATAAATTCCCCAGAGATGCTGCTGCGTACTTGGTACTGTGCCCAGTTTGAGGCCATAGAATTATGAATTTTGCTCTTAGACTGATCTGTTGACCCTGTTTTATCGTCTGCCTTGATACCAAGCTTCTCCATGTCGTGATTGCTGGGCCGACTGTCTGAGACTGATTTCTTCATCGATTCAAAGAGACCCTTAGATTTTCCCTTCAAGGAATCCGTCAAAATGGGTCCCTCTTCCAAGGCATCCTTGACAATGTTCACAATCGAGTCTTTTGTGGCTGTGATGTCCTTCCAGTTAAAAACGAATCCTAACCAATCGATGATCTTTTTCCCAATGTCAAGAATTTTGTTGAAAATGACAGACAAGACCTTGCCCACTTGATCAACAGTTTTCATGGCCCATTGATAGACTGTCTCTCCTATCTGGACCAGAACTTTGGCTCCATTCACGATGAACGAAATGATCTTGTCGCCCTGTTTTTCCAACCAGTGCCAGGCTCCCTAAACCAGATCTGTTAGTGAGTCATCAATATCAAGAAGAGACTACTTTCCCAAAGCATGTCCTTGACCCCGCTGCCAGCTCCCTGGATTATGTGCTCGGCATTAAATCTATAGCAGGATTCGAGTGCCACCGAAGACGGGGTTTTCCCTTGGGCGATCGAATCTCTCGTTTTCATGAGTTGATGGATGTTTCCTGCCACTTGTTCAATCTGCTCCGGGGTCAGCTTGGTACCGTCGAGTAGCTTCCCTTTGCCGGGACCTAAATCGATGTTCAAATCTTCTTTGTGTTGAATTTTAGACAGCTTCTGGTTGATCTTATGAGCTGGATCAACAAACTTTTGCGTTGATTTTGTAGAGGCCTTTGAAGCATCGGTGACAGTAAACGTGTGTGTTGAAATGTCATCTGTTGGCACAGTGAGAGTGAGCAGGCCAGTTTGGTCTGTCCTGACTGATATTCCTTTTTCAGTGGCGAGAACACTGCGACCATTAACAATCACACTCGTGTCCCCAGACGCTCGCAGAATCACCGGATGATTGACCAAAGGACCACCAGAGGCGTTGAGTGGTTTTATTTGGGTCATGTAGGACTGCATCTGAATCGTCTTGTCCAAGGATGGCTGAATAAGGGGAATTGTTTTCCAAATCCCTGATTTTGCGTCCTGCTCCAACATGGACAGATTGCCAACATTGTTAGCAAAGACAAATGTCTCACACGAGGACGATGTTGCTTTAAACGGAGCAAAGTAACCTCCCTGATGATCCGGGACCACCTGCACTGGGGGATCGGGCGATTGGAAATCGAGATCCGTCATGAGATATCCAATGCCATTGTCAGTGTTGGCCGCCCACAGCGAAGCTTTTGAACTAGACCTTGTGACTTGGACCTCCTTGACTGAAGAGAAGACCCCGGTATCTGCGATTTTATCGGATGAAGGGTGAGCCAATCCCTTTGCTTTGAACCTATAAAGACCAGAACCTCCAACGAGGAGATCAGTGAAGCCATCGGCGTTCGGTAGAGCTGCCAGAGCTCGAGGATCTAGGTCTGTTAGGAATCACACTATACGGGGGTTTATGAATCTCATTACCGGATGGAGTTGTGTCTGTCTGAAGTCAGTTATGTATCGATAAACCCTTCAGAAGACTCACCAGAGGCTTGCTTGAGAGGCACTTCAAGCTCGTGAGGGACATTGATCGAGTAAAAGGTAATAGCTTTTTTGCCTGGGGTACTGATTAACAGAGTTCTACACTGAATGCTGCTCTATTGGGGAATATTACCTTGAATCAAGTATAAAACGGCATGACCCGGGATTATCTTGGAGCCATACTTCATTACCAAAGGCTGTACTGCGATGATCATCTCCGCATTCTCTGGAAGCTTCACATTGTCCTTTTTCATCCAGGAATAGCTGTCCTCAGACCTGGTTACAGCCGCAGACGCAAGATCTTGAGAGTGGTAGTTCTCTTCCTTGAAAGCGAAAACAACTGGGGGGTAGTTTTTGCCAACGGCAGGGGCCTGAAGGTCAACATTGGTATAAAATACATTGAACAAGACTTACCATGAAAATGTCAAACACCCTGGGGTTATCCTCACCACTTCCAGCCATGACGAACGACTTGAGATCTACCGACGAGGATGAAAGGTCCACCTCACGAGGTTCAAAGGGCCGAAGCAAGCATAGCAAGCTTCGAGAGGCATTCGAGTCATGCGCAATGGCCACTGCGACATACAACTTGGACGCTGCGTCCTGGACCACGTCGAACGCATGACCGGTGTAGGAGGATGCAAAGCCCAGCATAAGGCCCAGATCACGCACGACTCGATTTCCAGACTTGTCGAGGGAGGAGACGTATAATTTGGAGTCGGTTCCCAAGGAGAAGAGCATCAATTGGCCATTTTTATCATGGACGGCCACGAAGCGACGGGAGTTTGGGACAGACACAGCGGCGACATACTGGGTCATCAATTCGGAATCATGCTGAATGGTTTCCATGGTGTTGGAGGTGCTTGAATTCTTGATAAAGAGGGCAGTAATGGTTTTGACAGATGAATGAATTGTGATATTGGTTAAGAATAGCTGGATATGGCACTTTTATGTCTGAAAGTTCACATATTATTTTTGAATGTCAATACTGATGATGTCTAAAGGTACTTTTGCATCCAACTCGTACAGCTGTCAACCTGGGCAGAAGCTGTACTCGATGCAGATCTAAATGAGGGGATCCAACACGGACCAATGATATTGCCTTACGGTATATCAATCCCTCTAGCTAAGATGTTACACAACATGGTCTGACATTTAAGACTCGTTATTGGGGTTCTGTGGCTGGCTGAGGATAAGGAGCACATGCTACCTATTTTAGCCGACTCCACATCTCCATGCACGATAAAGTAAATCGGGAAATGATATGCCATGAGTCTACGAACATAAGCGGTGAACACAGCCTTTCGAGTCTCGATTCGGTTACATTTGTGGGCGCTGAAATAAATGTCTCGTACTTCTTGAATGTGAACCTTACATCACTGTCTCACTTCAGCTGAAGCATCCCTGCTTTGGGCAATGGATTCAGCTGGCATGTGTTGATACATCACGGCGATCATGTTCAGCTGAAGGAATACTTATCCTAGGTGGCAACATGGATTTGTATACTGCTACTACACATGGTAGACAGTATGAGGGATTTAGAGAGTTGTGCTTGACGCTGTTTGGGATGATGAGGTAATAGTAAGTACGATAGATGCATATAAGACTTGCACCTTCTTTCCTTCTCAACCATCAACATCCTTGAATTCACCCTTGGAAATATCCCCACCAGAACAGACATGGCATCGGAAAAAGACAAACGCCTCCAGTCGTCTCTCAAGACCGCGACTGGGGCTTTCGACCAAGCCGTAGCAGTGTCTCAAGACGCGCTCAACGATGGCCTGTACTACCTGTTCGACAAGTACGAGGACTTGCAGAAGATGAAGGTCAACAAGAAAAAGTTTGGCCGGATCGATGCGATGATGGATCATGCCGAGGTGTCTCTGCCGGTCAAGTCTTCCAGTTATCGGACGCTCGTTTTTTATTGCATTTTTCAAACGGGGAAGCTTGTTCTCACGGATGATGATGGGTATGGATCGATGCAATTCTGAGTGTATGATGGCACTGACAATGGATCCAGAAATGACAAAAAGCCAATCGACCTGGCAGACTGGCGGTTTGCATTCGAGGTGGACTATACCACCCTCGATGTACCATCGGATACCACCGAGCATCAGGAGGCGAAGAAACAGATGAACCAGCCTGGCGACTACTCCATCAAGAGACTTTTCTTGGACTTTAAAAGTGAGCGATGAAGCTGCCTATTCGTAGCAATCACTAACACTCACTAGCCCACAAGATCAGAAATTTCAACAAGGACCTGAGCGATTTCAAGGGCCACAATTGGGACAGTGAAGACTTGCAAAGTTTCCTCTCGCTGATAACTTTCTGGGGCGACCCTGAAAAAGGCGTTATGAAGGACAAGCAAAAGTCGACACTGGGATACTTTTTGACGACTGCGAAGCCCGAAACAGTCAATCCGCCCGCACCGACATTCCCACCCACCTCCGTGAAGCATCAGCATTACAAATACATCGCACCTGGGAAGCAGACACCCGACGAAGGACCGAAAGATGGCAAGAACAATATGCTTTTGTACTTGGAGATGACCCAGAACCGTTCCTTCCCCAGTGAAGACATCCTGGAGTATTCGGGCAATTTCGTGACTCCAGGCATGAAGGGAACAACGTGCATCTCCCGAGACATCTTTTGGGATTCGTATCTTCTCCGGAACCCGTCTCTCAGTGGTCCCTATGGGCCACAGCCTCCTCTTCTGCGCGAGTTCAATCGACATGTCTACGCTTGGCTTGGGGAATTCCACGTCTGGGCCAAGAACTATTCCACCGATCTTTCATGGAGCTACGGATTTGGACACACCCGGTGGGAGCCATCTCGAAGCCCAGACTACTTCGCATGGAAGAAGGTCTCTGCAAATAAATGGGAGTGGAAGAATAAAGACAAAAAGAGCGGCCATGATGAAGGAATATGGCCTGTCCGTTTGGACGCAAAAGCGAGCAGTAAGCAGTGGCTTTGGCATTCCATAATGAATCTTTCTAATGACATCTTACTAGGTGATACGTTGAATGAATTGAGGTTTGACCCAGGGAGTAACAAAATACATCTCGAAGGCTGCTCGAAAGTCTGGGCAGAAATGAAAAGGAGCGATTTCCAGAATATAGAAGAAAAGTGAGTGTTCTGACATATATAGCCTATCCGTACATTATGTTGATATATGTGATAGAGGCGGTGTTGCCATCAACTGGGCGCTAGATATCACTATCGACTCAGTCAGCGAAGGAGGGCTGAAACTGAACATGAATCTTCCAGCCAATCCCAAGGACATTTTCCACACCACTGCACTGACAAAGCCATTTGCTACAGAGGCCGAAGAGACGCAGGATGAAGCCGAGCCCGCTGAGAATGAACCCGCTGAGTCCACCCCGAAAACAGGAAAGACTGGTAAGATCAGTGTCCATGACATGACAGAGGCGGCGAATGATGCAGCTGCAAAGCTGGATTTCAAAAGCGTGACGAGCAATCTCCAGACTGCGTTGGAGAATTCAGCGCGTTTTGTTCTTCCTGGAGGCCGGCAGTTCTTCTACAACAACGCCGTCTTTGGCAATAATGGGGATTTGTTGGTGGAGGCCAAGTACAAGTCTTGATGGACTGTGAGCTACTATGGTGTACCCATATCTATATTCATATAGTTATAAAGAGTAGAGTGTCCATAAAATCAGGTATACATCTCAGCTCGATCCTCTCGCATTCATCCACAGATCCCAGCCCAAAGCTCCTCCTTCCACCCTGCCAGCTCAACTCAATCATCTGCTTTGCAAAGATTCGTAGATCATCTTCATATTCTCCAATAACCCTCTCATCCACCATATTACCAGCAGCAGCAAGTCTCCGTGCTAGATCCGCTGCATCTCTTAAGGCCGTGTTGGCGCCCATTCCAGCAGTCGGTGGCATGGCATGGATTGCATCCCCGAGCAACGTTACTCGTGAGGATTTCCAAATAGGCAACTCTGGGGGTGCTGATGAGATACGCAGAGTCGATGTTTGTGCTCTATCCTGCTTTTCGAAAACTGCTCGCAGCGCAGGAGTCCAGTGCTGTGTCAGACGGAGCGCCAGATCAGCCGATTCATCGTTCTTCAGACGTAGCTTATCGCTGCGTGGATGGTCCGGACGAGGACTACTTGCCGTCTTGTCTCGACGGGGTTGACTTCCAGGTCATCCTCCCACAACACGGCCTTCCTTCCGGCGTCACTCAGCAGCTTGCTGATGCTTTGGCAACTGCTCGCGAGAGTACGACCACCACGGAGCCTTTCACGGACTGGCGTGTAAGCCCAGAGGGACTCGTCCTGCTCCGTCGTTTGCCACCAAATTCCCGAAACCACTGGCAAGCTGTTATCGGACAAGCCCTAGGCCGAAACGATGAGGAAGACGGCACTTGCTGCAGTCGGTGCGAGACTTAAGTGCTGACAGTGCTCTTCTAGGCTTTCCGAAAACACTAGGATGTCGTCCAGATAAACGACCACTGAATCGCCGAGGAAGTCGCGAAGTGTCTCATTCATCATCGTCTGGAAGGTTGCTGGTGCATTACACAACCCGAATGGCATCACACGCCATTGATATTTGCCCCAGATTGTGTTGAATGCGGTCTTCTCGACCGCATCTTCCGAGAGTCTCACTTGCCAGTATCCCGATGCTAAGTCGATCTTCGACAAGTACTTGGCTTTCCCAACAATATCCAGTAGGTCTTGGATACGGGGAAGCGGGTAGCCGTTCTTGGCAGTGAGTTCATTTAGGGCGCGGTAATCGATGCACATCCGCCACGCCCCTCAGGCTTCTTGACAAATATAACTGGGAATCCCCATGGACTCGAAGACGTCTCGATCAGTCCACGCTCCAGCAAGTCCGCGAATTGCCGCTTCAATTCCGCCAATTTGTCCGCCGGCAAGGGGTAAGCTTGCCGGTTCACGGGATCTGCGTCCCGTGTGTCAATGTAATGTTCGTATGACCTCCTTGGAGGCATCTCTTTGGGTAGTTCTTCAGGAAACACATCCTGATATTCCTGGAGCAACTTGAGGATCCTGGGTTCACTTGAAGAAGCTTCCGGGGTTGTTGCCTTGGCCGTACAGAGTAGCATCTGTGTCTGTTGGTCGCGAAGGGCGCGTCGGCAATCTTTCTTCGACAGCAAGTTAAGACTGCTGACGGATTTACGCTCCAGGATGCGCGTATCAATCCCATGAACCTCTGTACGCTTATCCCCAAGCCACATCTTCCGTTCAGGAAAGCTAACATATTGGCTATGTTCTTTCAGGAAGTCGTTCCCCAGAATCACATCGTACCCAGCGATATCGATCGCCCATACTTTCTTCCTCCCACTCCACTCGCCAAGATGCAGATTTACGGCACAACTCCCTTGCGTGCGTAAGGTCTCACCATTAGGGAGGGATACTGGAAGGGATTTCTTTTTGTCCCATCTCCCGCCAACGCGCTTTGCGGTGGCCAGCGAGACGAATGTGTGGCTTGCTCCACAATCAAGGAGCATCCGCGCGACAATGGCCGTCCGCGCTTCGGGTCGCTGGACCTTACGATCGAAGTAGGTCAGCTCATCTCCCAGGGCGTTCAGCCGCATAGAGGCTTGCTCATCCGGCAATGGTAATTCTCCCACTTGCCCGGCTTCAACCCTGCTGGATTGGATATCCATCTCGACGTCATCGAGTCGAGGATCATCACTTTCTTCATCCTCTAAGAGGTCTTCAACCTGAACAGGTTGGGTCTCCATCTCGATATTTGCCAATCGAGGATCCTTATTGCTGTCAGATCCGGCGACTCTATCCGCACTTGCTCCGCTTCCACGTCCTTATTTATCCAAAGCATGCTTCGGATCGCCCATCTGCCTTCCCTCCAGGTGGAGGGAACCAGCTTCCGTACTCGCCTCAAAGAACACGATCGTCGTCCTGGATGTGGGACTATGTACATCGTGTCTGTGCCGCCAGGAAGCTGAGATACCGGCGAACAGAACGTCCACACTAGCAGCATGTCATCGACTGGAGCGCTACATTGCTATGTCGAAGAAACAGTGGCCAACTATTTCGATGAAATAGTCCTGGTGTATGCTATTACCATAAAGGCTGTGCTTACTCGACAATGAACACTCAGCACGAGAGATATAAATCACTCCATGGATTTCGTATAGGAAGGAGCAATCACCCTTGTTTGGAATTACAACAGTAGTGAGAAAGTTCCAAAGTCAAAGGTGAACATTCGAGCATGGTCGTGGTGCCTCTGAGCAGGCCCAGCTACACAGTTTCGTCCTTGTCATTCTAAACCAGGGGCATGGCCCATGTGGCCTGCAAAATATTGCGGACAGTGTATAAGAATTCACGGTACTATGCGCGTTCCCATAGAGAGATAGGACAGGGTAGGAAGGGGCTCTGGCACTGAAATTTTCTTAGCTCAGTAAAATATACCTGGTGGGGTTTGATTGAATCGGTGGTCGAAAACAGTGTGATCTGTGGAGGGAAGCGTCCGATCTGCTTTCGACCCACACCCGAGTCACAAGGAAATTTAAGTTTGACACAGACTGCGGAACCACGAGCGGGACTGCCGATCAGTAGCGGAACCGCAAATCATTTCGAAAGCTCGTTTGGGTGAACCATGGAAATGCTTGCACGGTGAGAGAATGCGGCTGTAATTAAGAATTCAAGCCTGGGTTTCTGCCTACTTTCTTTCTGGGTTGCTCGTGATTAAGCCTTGCAGCCCGAAGGAAAAGAGAACTAGAGCAGAATCACCACAATCTCCGTCGGCTGGTATGTAGGATAAATTTATTTCGGTAAGGCCAATATTTTATTAGAGATTTTCATTAAATTCAGTATCATGATCAAGATGTGCAGATTGATTGAAATAAAGTTTAGGGCCGCAGGAGGGCCGGTCCACATTGAAATCTTGTCCGGGGCCAATCGGTTTTAGTAAAAGGGAGGCATTTTATTTAAGCTCATGTGGTTAGTCCATAAATGGCATAGTTCTTTACAAGCCGTCTGCTAGAGTTATTGAAATAGCGGTAGATTTGAAGAGATGGAGAGGAAGTGTTGTTATGGCCTAAAGAGAGCAATAATCATGGGGGAAAAGGCTTATTGCAGGAGAAGATACGTAGCTTCTAGAACGTTCTACAGACCAGATAGGCAAAGTTCTGCTTGCCACTTGACAGGGGAATTTACTTTCTCTTCACTGCGACCAAGTGAACACAACCACGGATCGAGTTGTAGCCTACCATTCTGTCGCCAAAGTCTGCTGTTATTCCAAATACTCGCCCGCCCCAGTACCTCCTAGGCAACAAAGTCCCGTTCCATCGGACACTGATGGCAAAATCTTTGGGCTTGTGGATCGTGTCTGGACCTTTGCAATTCTTTCCAATTTCTCTCCGGGCCACAATTAGAACCTCCTTGATCTACTGTCCCCTGGGTCGTCGCTGAGATCTGTATCGCAGAACCCTACCTGCATCTGTCTGAATTCACGCGTGGTGTTTGATTGGCCGGTCGGGTGCTTTTCGTCTCCAGGGTCTCGTCAGTGTAATAGTAGCGTTGCAATCTTGCGAGGGGGTGGCGATCTCGAGAACCTAGCTCGTGGGCCTTGGTTGCATCAGTTCACATGGTTGTCCTGGAAACTAGACCCAGTTTCTTGTCTGAGCTTTTCAAAGGTCTGGGCCCTTTGGGAAGCCAGGAGATGCGACCCCGGACAAAATCTCGGAGGGAAGTGAGGTTGCGAAGAGGATAACCGACCCTTTGGCATAGATACTGGAGGAGAATAGAGAGAAGGAGTCAGCCCATGATGCGACACATGAATCTCAAGATAATACGAGGCACCCATCTACATACCCCGTGAATATTTGAAGAGCCCTATACCGGCCTAGGCATCCATCGACCAGGATGGAGGTCGGTAGCGGGAGAATATTCACCAGCACGGTGAACGCCAGATTCACCATAGTCGCTCGAGATTTGCCTAGACCCATTGCTCCCGGGACTAAGTCATTCGGTCTATTCTGCAGATAGTTTTCTGGGGTTGTGTTTCGTCAGCGGAGGCAGTGCCCATGGCGCTGAGACTTGGAGAGCATATACTGACGAAAAAGAGTTTGCGTTCCATAGTATGAGAATCGCGCGGCCATTCCTATAGTGGCCGCCAACCAGACTCGCATGGGAAGAGGCTCTGACACATGCGTAAGTTACAAATCTCGTCGTCGGACGCCAGACTGCCCCCTGGAGCGGGGGCCGTAACCCCAGACTCAATTTTAACTTCAACCTTTCCTACGGCTCATCCATGGCGGGGTTTCTTTTGTTTTGGAAACCCTGGACGTGAGTTTGTTTCAGGGATTAAGGAGATTGGAAATCCGAATATAGGCAAGAGAGCAAGATCGGTGCTAGCTCGATGAAGGTTTATCGGCATGATATCGGAGTCGAAGCCGGAGTTCGGAGTATTGACACATCATCGATGCCGAGAAAGCTCCGTAAAATGACGAGGAGAGATTTAACTTCCAGACACTCTGACTGGTATCCATTTCAAGGAGAGGAAAGCTGTAACGTATCAGCACCAAATCCCAGCGACAATGCCTCATGAAGTGTGTATATTGATTGATGACACTCAAAATGGTAGTGTAGACTCTTCTCCCGATGAGCCACTAGAACTCTGTGCCTGACATTTCACAGTCCACGTGGAGATTGTAGCTACCAGTCTTGAGCCGCTGCAAAGGGGAGACATAAATGAGTGCAGTGTGCTAACGGCTTTGGTGCAGCCTTTGAGACGGGAGGTAATCGATAAAATCCGAGGCTTGTTTCCAATTACCCGATCAATGCTGGTGATGGATGCCGGCTCGGACACACCCGTCAAGGCCACACTGGACCCAGCCAATATTAGCTCCATCTGCACATGTGTGGGCGATCAAAAAGGCCAGCAAACCGTCCTTTTTATCATCGCCAACCGAGAAGGGTATGTGGTTCGCAGTGACCTATTCCAGGATCGACTGCGCGGTTGCCCAGGGATCCAGAAGGTGGTCAGCCTCGTCAGCCCCCGGCAATTCGTCGGTTTTCTTCCAGCCACGGCCCATGGTTTGGCAAAACTCGTCGGGTTGGCCGTTTGCTGCATCCTGGCCGATGGTATGGACGCAGCCTCCTATTGACAGCTGTCAGATCACATGCAATTGCGGCTGCGAGAGAGGCTCTCATTGCAGTGACAGTCACCGGCGACAATTCCCCTACACAGGCTTGCCGTGGTCGGTGAGGTCCGCCCGGCTCATCTCTCTTCGCGATTCTTCCAGGCCGCTCGAGCCTTGGGGGTCGAGTTAGTAGCCCTAGGGCCCCGCGGCCATTGGCTACAGGATCCAGAATCGCGGAACGACCCAGACCGAGAAGTCTTTATTGAATTGGATCTGACGGTGGATCCTGGCCTTCCGCATCGGATTGTGACTACTATTCAAGACTACGCTGGCGAAATCGATGGACTAAGTACAGTGACTGAATATCTTCTTATACCTGTCGCGCAAGCCGCCGAGCGACTGGGTCTCCCCACCTCACCATCCATGTCGTTTAGCAAGTCCGTCAATAAGTACCAGACGCGCTTAGAGGACAGCCCGAGCTCCTGCCGTCTGGTCTCGGGTCTGGATGCTTTTCAATCTCAGCTAGCATATGAGGAGGAAGGAATACTTCCTCCGGGCCCGCCGTGGATTGTCAAGCCCTGCAATGGCTGGCATTGTCTAGGGGCCACCAAGGTAGCCACGAAGGAGGGGCTAGTGGCGGCTGTGGAGAGAGTCGCCAAATATGCCGCCTACAGCCGAGATGGACCAAATGCAGAAGATCCTCAATGGCAGACCAACGTGTTGATTGAGGAGTACTGCGATGGACTGGAAGTCGACTGTAATTTCGTCCTATGGGACGGTCAGATCCTCTTCTTCGAGGTGATTGGTAACTTTCCGTGTGCCGGTGACACCGTGGCAGAGGGCATGCAAACCACGGAGAATTTCAAAGAAACACAGCTAGTGTTTTCCTCGGCTCTGCCACCATCGGAGCTGTACACGCTGAAATCCTCTCTTTACGACGCTATTACGCGTCTGGGCTTCCGCTCCGGGGTCTTCCATGTCGAGGCTCGGGTGGGTGATTCGAGTAATCGGTACCGAGCCGCGGAAGACGACGAGACGCTGGACTTGCGTCCCAGACCGAAGCCTGCGGCACGCCGTGCGACAGTCTTCCTGATTGAGACCAACGCCAGACCTCCAGGCTATGTGGATACCTGCGCCAGTTACTATGCAAATGGGGTTGATCTGTTTGCGCTCCAAATCCTGATCGCACTCGGAGACGAATCAGGTCACGAGCCTTGTCCCAGCCATTCCATTCTCGTCCCCACGTTGTGGTCTCAGCGATCCAAGCAACAAAGGCCGGGATTATCGCGTCGGAAGACCCTTGGAAAGATATTGTCCAGAAGAATCCCACGTTGATGCGCAGTGTGGTGCATCATGTCATGAGTTTTGGCGAGGGTCATCGGATCCAGAATCCGCGGTTAGACACTACACCATGGCTTTCAGCGTTTACTACATACTCACTAAAGAATCGTGCGGACGCATTGAGATTATGTTCACAGGTTAAGAGAGAGTCTGAGTGTGAAATTGTTTAGGTAGACTGAGCCTTGCTTATTTGCGCCCTTCCATTGCGAACCCTCCAAAGTAAAACAAAGTTCTTCGAAAGTCTTAAATCTTCTTTAACGAGGTCATCTTCGTTTCTTTCAACACTGCATTTGACCAAAAGATGCCCCAAAATCTGTATTCTGGAGCAGTTGAATCCCATCCATATCCAAGGAAAAAAGCCTATCGAAGTCGACGTCGAAGTTGCGCTCAGAATCTCTATAAGGCGCGGGAATCTTCAACCGCGGCTCCAGGATCTCATCTAGAATACGAGTGAAAACAGCTGCAGTCCGGTTAAAGTAAGTAGAGCTTTCCTGTTCAGGACGGGCCGTGAGCTCCAGATGCGAGATGAACACACTCAGGTTGCGAATGAGAGACGCTTGGGATCCCGAGTAGAGCATCGGCCGGCCTGTCTGGGCCTGTTTTTGCAATGCTCGAATTAATACGCTGGCGCCTGGAATCCCATAAAGAAGAAGCTAGCCAGACTCGTACGTTAGTGTAAGTAAATATCCACGGGTTTGAAAGAGACGCTCACTATCCAGGTGAGGTCGCGTTGAATGGCAACCGATTGCTCCCACTGTCGGCCCAAGATCAAGACGGTGGAGAGTATCGTTGCACTCAGTCAAGGTGGGAGGCACCCGTTTCTCCTGAGTCCTTGCTCAAAAGGCTCTGGACCAGTAACTCATTATATAGGTAGGCCAAGTAAGAGATGAGAAGCATCAATTTCACACTGGCAGGCAGATCTGTTCCCCAGCACTCTAGTGTGTAATGAAGATGCTCGGGCAGCGAAATCCAGGCTTCATTGTAGCGACGAGATACAGTCCTAACAGGCAGTCGATGAGTATGACAACACAACCGCTTGTGCTCGGACATCGGTAGTAAACTTACATCAATAGATCGGTCCGTTCCGGGCTTGACTTCTGCAAAGAAAGCTCCGAGTTTTCTTCTCGAAATGTGCCGACGATGAATCACAATCGTATCCAGGTCGCTCTTTGGTAAGCCTTTCCCATATTCCACCCCTGGGGATCCAGGGAGGTCTGAGCAGCATCCAGAATCTCGGGGTCTCCTGTTAGTACATGATCGCCAATGTCGAGCGGGAGACAACAATCTGAGTGTCGCCATGAAATTTGTGGCGGACGTCCAAGAAAGGTCGCAATACCTTTATCGAATTGATAGGCGGCCGCGAAGAGCCTTCGTCGAGATTCTAGAATGAAGAGCGGCAGTGCCGTCGAGCTAGTCGTGTCTCTATGCACGCCCAATTCAAATATATTCGTCGCGAACTCACCAAGACGCTGCCAGGTGATCGAACCTAGAATAAGCTCCCCGTCAGTGGTGACTGCCTTTGAGCGGAATCCGAAAATGGGACCCACTGGAATCACTGAACAATAAACTCGTCCGCAACTCTTACTTTTCCGCCCTCCAGCCATAATGGAAAGTTACTCTTGACCAGAATAGCCATTCCCTACGTTTAACCCATAGCATGTTCGCGTTCCCGCTCGTCAAAGATACGGGGGCGTTACTAAATGCGCGCTGGCATTGGACGACGCGCGTGAACTGCTGGATCTGTTGCTCGGTGGCCGATGGGCCATGCGGTGTCCTACGACCACTACGATTGACCGGTGCGACCCAGCAATGCCGGTCACGCCAGTGCTTACGTATAGTCCTAGCTTTCCTAGCGATAAATCGATAATACTGGGTCTTCTCACATAAAATGTAATCTAGATGAATCGGTAAATTGGCGATCGGGCTCGTTACCGCGGTCGGAGCTTGCCATTCGTTACATTGTTCCGTACGGTCCCAACGTTGGATGATATCGCCGATTCGGCCGGCGTATGTAAATGACCTTTCGTGGTTTTGCATTAGAAGCCTTGAACCCGATTGGGTCCCAGACATAAATCGACGTTGTGGCCCGGCCCATCTGCGGCCACTAAAGTCTAACTATTTCAAGCACTTTACGCATCTTAACCAAGACGCTCAAAATAGGAAATCTTTCTAGATTTCCGCTCTTTTACGGTATCCTTTATATTAATAGGCCGAGATTGCGGTGATTTTGCCCCGATTCTCGTGACTTTTCTCGTGAGCTACTATAGAGGCTTAATCACGAGCAACCAAGAAAGCAAGTGGGGCAGAAGCCTGTAGATAAACTTTCGATTATGTTCGAGCCCAAAACCTTCATAACAACCGCATTCTTTTCCGATCAGGCGGTTCCATAGCTCATCGAAACTCATTTGCGAAAGATTTAGAGGTTAACTACTAATCGGCGGAATCATAGTTCCCCGGTATTTGTGAAGTTAACTTTTCCCTACAACTTAAGTCAAAGGGTCCTATCATTATTATTTGGCAGGGGAAAACTATGCATCACGCCAAACATTGGTAGTGCATGCATCGAAAATCAACTGCAAGCCTCAACCTTAACACTAGAGAGAACTTTTCTTCCGACCCACCCATCCAATTCTGTCTAATTCCCCCGCCGCCTTCACCATTAGCAATACTGTACGCATCTAATTCGCGTTCCCTAACCAAATCTCGTTTTGTTTCGTTTTATACGCGTTATTCTTGCTACTTGTTTGCGATCCTTCAGAATGTCTGACTTACAGTTGAGAGAGGATTCGAACCACCGTGGATCGCGTCCCAATCCACCACCTCCGACTGGCCCGCAACACCCTCCCCAACCTCCGTCCCCAGGGCTTCAAACCGCTTAACGACCCCTTCCCGATCACCCTTACCCATCTCCTGAATCACCTTAATCTTGACCTGCAAACGCCCAACTCGAATCTCAATACCGATAATATTCTTCTTCAGCATTTCAACTTAAGAGTCTGGCGCCTCGGGCCCCGTCCTCCCCTCTCTTCCCTTCGGGGTTAGACTCCAGTCACCTCGATGCCTCCTTGTGGTGCCAGGAGGATGGCATCAATCTTTCTCTTTCTGTAGGGCAACACCGAACAAGGCCGATCAATTCCAGGCAAAAAGAGTCGGAAGGTCCAGGGTCTTCGGAGTATCGGCGTTCGACCCCGCCGAAAACGCCAGTCTGGAATGCGACCTGGCTAGTCATCGACCCTACGAGAAGACATAGAGAGTGGACATATAGTACACAGTTTGTTTTACATTCAGACAAGGAGAAAGAGACTGGAACGAAAAGAAATCCGGTTGTTGCTTAGCGCTAAAAGATAGTGTAACTTCGACCTTTTCGAACCTTTCACTCGAAATCTCCCAAGCTAAAAAAACACCCCATCTAACTAGAATCTCAGATTGATATCAGCGCCGCATTCGACCAACGCCTCGACCATCGAAGCGTGCCCGTTTTGAACTGCAAGGTGCATGGCGGTCAGCCCGTGTCCATCCGCCATGGACACCGTCGCCGCCGCACCATGCATGAGCAACAAGCGTCCTACCCTTGCGTATCCCAGAGCGGCAGCCACGTGAAGAGGCGTGCGTCCGTCGTTATCCTGAGCTTTTACGTCTGCAACATGAGCCAGCAACACCGAAACTATATCTTCGCTATTCATAATCACGCCCTGATGCAACAAAGTTCGGCCGAAAGCCTGCCCATTGCATGCCCTAGCGTTCGATTCAATCTCCGATGACGGGGAGAGGAGGTTCGGATCAAGCGGAAACGACGTGTCTGAAGGAGGGACGGCCTTTGTTCACAGATTGGTTTTTCGTAAATTCAGAAGACGAGGGAAGAGAGAGACAAGGGAAGGGTAATTACCACTGAAAAGTGCTCCTCGACTCGAGAGCTCACTGTTGAAGAGTCTCCATCGTGTACTGTTGACGGGGAACTGTATACCCTCTTGGCATATCCTGCCGAGGGAAGGAACCGGTGAGAGAGAGGATCATTAGGTTCCGTGGACGGTGGGTCTATCGGTTGATCGACTTCGACTTCTGGAAAAAGGCTTGGTAATATCGATTGAGGGTGCATACAAGGGTTTACACCGGCTGATGGCAATGGGCAAAATTTTTGTTGGCCGGACCGTAGGTCTGCCAAATGTGTTGAGGGGTTGGTGTCATTTCCTGGGTGTTGAAGACTTTGTCGCAGCCGATCATACTTTTCCAATTGCTGCTTGACAGACTCACCTGCAGATCCCAGATGAGGTTTGCTAACGAGGTGAAATGGAGCCAAGAGCGAAAATAACAGGAGAACTCACGATGTTTACGCTGTGCCTGCCGATTGCGTTCCCGTCGCTGGTCTTCCTTGGACATTTGAACAAGGACCCGCCTCGCTGGACGGATCGGTGTTTGAGGGTATCCAGACCCAGGAAGATCAGGGAATTTGGATGAGGGCATCGCCATTATCACTCGAGTGGTGGCTTCTTTATTCGAATATGACCGGAATGATTCCTATGCTGTCCGGCGCGGATGGCCGAGCAATGACGAGAACAAACAGTGGTTAGCACTTTCCTGGGCTTAAGTCGGGAGAAACCTGTTCTTAGAAGGATTTTATGGTATGTCCTAACAGCCGAGGGCCTTGTGCTGCGGCCGCCTTGCTAGATTCTCCAGGCGTGGTGCTATTGGAGCATCTAATACCCACTTCATTAACAAGCACCGTTACTTCCACTCGACGAGATGAATTCTTTCCAAGGAGATATGGGTGGGAGCCTCGGTGTACGAAGCCAAAGTACAGGAACCATCGGTAAATGGTACCTTTTTTTACCCGGGTAGGCATGGACTATCGCCCCGTTGTCCGATCCGCGCAGAGGTTAGTACCCCATCCACCAACAGCCCTACGATGGAAAATGCAAAATCTGACCGATCTGGTGTGATACGACGTCACAAACCAGGAACTGATGAGGGGTCAACATCTTAGCTAACCAATTATAGACTAGCCCCATCTTTCACGTGCGGGCTATTGGGGGCGGGCAATTATGCCGGTGCAAGTGCGACGTGCTTTTTGTTAATTGCCCTTGCGGCCGCAGCTTTTCGCCATCCGAAGGCCAGAATCGTAAGTCACGCTTTGACCAAGAATTTGTCTCGTGAATATTTACTGTGTTACTGTGTCTTGGTCCTAGAGCATAGACAAAATATAATGTTACATTTGATGTGAGGTTAGTCATGTTACTCTCCAACATCTGGCCCCATAATGCGGGTCCCCAATTGTAGTTGGTGCCCCGCGCGATCACCCTTTAGGTTCACCATGGGTCGGAGACCCAAATACTCACGCAATATTCCCTAGTATGGTCACACGCATTTCAACGGCATATCCTTGCATCCTCTGAGACAAGGCTAGAACCACCTTCGGATAGGAAAGTTGCGAAAACCTGTTCGCGCCAGTCTCATCTGTCTACCATTTTCGATATCAACATCAGCCCATCTCCTAACACTCGGAGAGGCCTACCTACCTAGATACCTAGGAACTACATCCCGTAGTTCGAAACTACCAATGAACAACTACAACCCTGCCAGTTTATCTGTCTGATAAATGTTCGAATAACTATCGCGCTCGGATTTTCTTTTGGCAATTGCGCCCATAGCGGGTAACAAAATCTCGGGTTCAGTTTAGTTCTACCAATCAAGAAGCTCAATTCTCAACCGCACGCGATGTAACCGGACCCTGGCTTAGACCTGAATTCTTTCCTTGGTAATTATCTTCTCCAGGAATCCTTGACTTGCTCGTGCTTCGGTTGAGGCGTTCCTGGCCCCCAGAAAAATACACAATGGATGGATGACGTCATTTACCCTAACCCCTCGCAGAATAACGTGATATGTGAGAATACAATGGACTTTTGATCCTCACGCCTTGTTTCTCGGTCCATACTTGGAAAGATGCTAATTCATGTTGAGATACACAGTAAATAATCCTTATCTACTGTATAAATAGATCTTTATCAATTTTGGAACGACCGCTTTAGGTTTAATACTGTATACACTGTATAAGGAACTCCTATCCACCGCTAGCTCAGCGCCCCCCAGTCTTCTCATCACTAATATCCAACAGCTATTAGAGTCTCTGCGGAATACGGATATTTCATCCCAACCTAACGCTACTTTTTATTCGCGATATGATAGAAAGCCTGTCACTATTGCACCCACGTCTTGAAAGGCTGACACGGCTGGATATAGGAACGGAACTAATTCAATAATCTGCAAAAAAAGCCCTAGGTACATATATTTGCCTTGGCTCGTATGACAAAAAAAGGAGCATAAATGCTTCAAACCTTGATAAACTGGAACGAAACAGGGTTTCCGTTCAGAGGCTTGCAGTCCGTTCCGGTCTGGTCTTGATCAGGATTGAAGGTGTCGACCTCTTGGCCGGCGGGGCAATCAGCCGCACCATAGAAAACAAGCATGCCGTCAGCATCTAGAGCCAAAAGCTGGAGTTCAGCACCGCCGTTGCCGAGACCATTGTGGCAATCTTCGTCATCACCAGAGTAAGGGATAGCCTCGCCGGTACATTGACCATTCTGATAGACTGCGATGCGGTAATCATTTCCAGCTCGAGTATTCAAGGCATTGGTGTTGTTGCGCTGTTCGACGTTCGGAATAGACGCTCCTTGCACCAGGGCGGCGCTTAGGAAGAAGCCGAGGGCTAGGTTCTGGAATGATCCCGAGTACATCCTGGTTTGCAGATTTGACTGACGATAAACGGCACTCCAAGAGGGTGACGCTGGTTGATATGGGCGTAAGCGGTTCTGAGACGTTGAGACCACTGATCGGAGTTGTCGAGATCGAGACTTTGGAAATCCTCGATACGCACACGAAAATCGTGATTTGAATCAGGTACTGGGGTCAAGTACAAGATGTCGTATTCTGTGTCGTTTCGATGCTCGAGGATATCTTGTTGGATACGATCAACAAACCGGACGTCGAGCGTTCCAGCGATCTGCCTTTGCATTTTGTGTGAGACGGAAATTGAATAAATTGAATATGAAGACAGGTAGTCGAAAGATTCCGAGAGTAGATGCAACGGGGATGGGGCAACCGTTTAATGTTTGATGCTAGGGGCGGTGGTGGCAAATGTGACGATAAGGCATAATTCCAGGAAACTTACCTACTTGCTCAGAGTATGATTGACCTTAATGAACATGAATGCGCCAACAAGACCATGAACATTGACGCTCTTATACCCGAACATGTCGTTCCTTCGATGGCAGACCGACTGCACAGTCATACGCTAGTCAGCATGAAGATTAAAGCAGACATTGTACATTCCTGCTTGAATGCCCAGCTTGCAATAGGCTGCTAATCCGAAGCACTAGACCACAGCGGGACGGTGTTCACCGGTACACTCGTTATGATCAGGTTATAAACGACGTCGATGACTGTGCATGATAATGACATCATAACAAGTTGTTCCACAGCAAAGCTCTCGATCATTGCGTGGTCCGCAAATTCCCCTCTGTATTCCTGATAACATCATTCTTTGACGGCCTTGAGTCGAGGACATTGGAGTTGCCTAGAAGCTATTATCGGTTTTACTCAGGGGACCGGTGGGGCAACTCAGCCTCGTGCCCCGATGTAAAGTCTAACCAAGCTGAGATGACCACCCGGGGGAGGAGGGGGGGCGCGGCGGGCGCGGAGAGAGCACGGTTCTTGGCCCGTGACTGGACCCCGTAATGGAACTGCGCAGTACGGTTGGCGTAATAACGTAATTGGCCAACTTTCATAGGCTTGAGCGAGCCTTTCATGCCAGATCTAGTTAGTCAACTGGAGAGACTTCCTATGTAGCGGAAATCCTCTGCTGAGTGGGTCTGATCAGGGCGGATCATGGTTTCTCTTTCCCAGAGCATAGGATACTGCACGTGATCTGGTGACAGATCTGTCGGTTGGCTCTCGGTGGCCCACTGTGTTCCCGGTGGGTCGCCATCGATTGGTGACGGGTAGGTCCGTAATAACCAGCTCAACGGTTGGCGGTCCAATATTGATTTTAACGACCGCTATTCACCCCGTTTTACTGTCGGCATTTGCCGTAGACCTATAATACTAGGTTGGATTTAATCTTATCGATGCCTAGAGGTTGGTGGTCCTAAGCTGCCCGGATCCCGGGCAGCCCGGGATCCGGGTCAACGCGCTGACCTCCCACGAGCCCCGACTCATCGTACCAATCATCATCGGAGCAGCCCGCATGTTTCAACCTTTCAAGTAAGAGAATTGTAACTACTTATAATGGATTTTAGCAACTTGGAGCATATTGCTGTCCGTGCGTTGCTCTAAGAATAACCCGTAAAGGTACCGGGCTCCCTCTTCGTTTTCCGTCTTCGAAATTGCTTGATGTTCTACTATGCCACCTAAGAGTCTACAACTTTATTGACACTTATTTGGTCACGGAACTCAAGGACCTGGCATTTAAGAAGTTCACAGCGGTTGTGATAAACTTAGGAAAGCCAAAAAATCTGGATAAGCAGCTCGCGGTTATTGATTGTTTATCGTTAGCATTTCCGAAGTCGTCCCTCCACGATAAGCTTCCTAGATAGCTAGGTCAGTACGCTGCTTAGTGCCTAGACAATTTACGTCTTTAGACCAAGTTTCATAAATTGCTTCAGGTATTTCTATCACTAAGCTATCGTATAATAGACACTTTGAACCCAGCTAATAAGGCTCCTTAGAATATCAAATGCCCTAAATACTATATCCCTCCTACGATACTCGCACTTGTTTTAAGGGGAACGACTACTAAGATAAGGGAAAGAGGGAGAGTAGAGGAGGGCATTACAACCCTTATTATTTCCCGCGTTTTCTTTTATCTACTTTTTGGACTAGCCCGAATAGCTCTAGGATATATATATAATGATTTGGTGAATACACAGAAGCCGCTATAAGTAACTTAACTCGTCTACCGTATTTATACCTTATAGCAAATCCTTTATCTTCCATTTATCCCTACCTAGCTATCATCCGATATTAGATAGCTTGATTACCCTATCTACTCTCACCAAGGAGAAAACTCGTTCCGTCTCGAGCGCTTTATAAGGCTCGGATCTATAAAATAAATGACTTCACGGTATCTAGGTTTCTAGAGCGGAGTTTAACCATAGTGTAGAGCAGTGCTTAATACAATATAGACGACTCGATACTATAAGTCTGCCCACCAATTGCGGTTTTTATATCAGCTGTTAGATATCCAGGACTGACTAGAGCGTGTAGAATCCACGCTGGCTGGAAAGCCTCGTCGAAACCGTACGTAAGATCTGCGTCTTCGCCGTCTGACTTATCGACTTGGAGGAACTGTTTGGCCTTTTCCAAAAGTAAAGACACTACTTTCTGTCCCAGCCTTTCCGACGTAGTTCAAGCGCTGTAACATGAAGCTTTTCAACTAGGAAAGAGGGCCATGATCAAGCTCGTTCCCCCATACAGTAGTTCCTCTCTGCACTGGATGGTCCTTGTACTTGGCCTTGACTGCTCCCGATCGATCAAAGATATGGAAGGCCACATCGCACGTTTCCTCGCTGGGCTCTTCCATCCTTTCCCAGAATTCAGAGCGTATATCCTCTCGATAAATATACCGGGCTAGAGCGTTGGCGACAGTGATACCATCGCAAGTGCATTTAGCGACAAAGTTTTTTATCCACTTGAAATCGTCCATTCCCTCATCTGTCAAAAAGAGCCGAATCTTTAGAGTTCGTGCCTTATTACCGGAGATGGTGTACTCGTGCTCTTCAATGTCCTGTTCACGATCCAAACATTCGCTCTCATCTTCGCTCCACCATTCTTCTTCCTCGGAGTTATCGAATCCATGGTACTCAAGAGTCATCTTCTGTCAATTCATCGTATCTGGTTTCTATCCCTGATTGTCAAAGCAATATCAGTATAGCTCACATCTCTTATGTGTTAGTGGGATGGGAAGGTGAGCGCACTGAGGGATCCTCGGTCCCTTTCCATTTTCTCCCCAGTATTTTCCATTCTTCTTATCAACCTTGGTCCCTGGCCTAATTTTGGGGCGAGATTTATGAGGTAGGAGAAGAAAGGCAGGCGGGCGGCGAGACAAAAAGTGGGATCAGCCAACAAGGGAGGGAATCTTCTACAGTTGTACTTAGTAACGCGGTCGTAAAAGGTGACTTGACCATGGATTCCAAACTCATGTCGAAAGACTTCATCATCTCGCAACGCCTTGATAACCATTTCAACAAAATTATCCACCGTGTCTCGCTCAAAATTTCGAAGGGACGCTTCCGAATAAATCGGCCTGTTCTGGATATTCGTAACGACATAATCTATTTGGGTATCAGAAGGGAAGAGGGGGCGCGAGGTAAAGGCAGCCGTGCGGTCGAATTTCCTCCAGACTTGCTCCTGGAGCTGAGGGAAATCAAGCCAATGGACTATGCGCTTGGGGTAAAGTCTGTTCACTGGGTCGGTCGCATCGCCCTGAGTCGTGAGGGTCGCATCCGTCTCAACTCGGATCGCTTGAGATAGAGTGTTTGGTTGGAGTCGCCGTTCAGCCTCTCCCTGGAGGCGCTCTGCTTCTTCTCGCGCCTTTCTCTCTTTTCCTAGCGCCTGTCTCTCCTCCTCAAGTTGACGTCGTAGCTCCGCGATTGTTTCTTCCATCGCTTGTTGAAATCACTATACAGCAGATAATCGACTGATGCAAATGGAAGTCAATATAGTAGGGGTTCGCTGTCTGGCGGCGGGGAGTGGCCCGTCAGGGCGGAATGCGTCCAGATGTTTACCAGCTTACTCACCCCCTTGGCTCGAGTCGATTCATGCCTCAGGCACGGATGACATCAACATGCTTTTGGTCTTTCGGTAGGCTGACGCTCAGAGGTCCTTTTGTTTCGTCGTATAGAGTACTAGTGAAAGTTCTCCCGTCTCGTCCGAGGGCTCGGAATGGAGAGGAGGTGGTTCTTGCAGGTTGAAATCATTTCTTGCCAGAGACTGGGGGTGCGAGGGTATTATGGAATGCACGGATCTGCGCTTTAGGTGGGGAAGGGGCTCTCAACTAGCCAATTTTTTTAGTCCTGCTCGGATATGGGCTTCGTCCCCACTACTACGGAGGTGAACCCGATCGCTAGAACCTCGGCTCCATCTTCACCTAGCACCATTCGGAAGCCCAACAGTCAGCGGCCAACAACGACCGCCACCCAGCTCAATAACGCGCGGAAGGTCAGACAATCACCCATTATTCGGGCGCAGCGCAAACGCAGCACTTTGGCTACCATTTCGGAGGAATTCTACAATAGCCTTACCCAGGGGATCAACTCCACAAAGCCGCAAAATCAGGATATCCGCTCCCTCTAGGTCAGCAGCAATAAGGGTTCTGGCTAGGACTCGGTGTCCCCCGAGCCATTATCAGAACCGATGATGCCCCCTCCTACTCTTCCTCCCCCTCGGATCTCTCCTGTAATTGCTCCCCATGTTAAAGATTCTTCGCCTAGCACTGCGGCCACCCCTGCGCTTTTGATACGCATACAGCGGAATCAACATTCGCAAGACCCCGTAGGCCAGTTCCGCGGTCAAGCACAGCTCGCGGGGCCTGAGTGCCCAGATGGAGTAATGGAAGATATACCACTTATAGAGGCGGCCGCTCCTTTGCAGCTGCGTCCGAAACCCAACCGTATCGATACCGCTGTACGGAATCCGTCGGTCTCTACAAATGGGACACCTTTCTTGGATCCTTCGTCTGCGACGTACGATAAACCTCCCAGTGCCTCTCTAGCTCCTAGTCCCCGCACAGATGCAATACCGCCTTCCAGTGGGCCGGTTCCTCGAAAATCAGAATCCAGAACTGCGTCTAATCGGAAACGAGCCAGTATGAGTTCCACTCAGGCTAGTCCACAGTTACGGCCCAAGATTAGTCCCAGCATCCAGCCCCTTATAAAAGGCAGCGATGGTGAGTCTTGAATCCGAATTGAATTCCATGGCTGTTGTACTAACTATATACTAGACATGTCATAGGATATGCTTTACCTAGCATCGAAATCTAACTATCAACACATTCTCAATGGCACTCTGCCATCGGGCGTGAGCTGCCCAGAGGCCCTAGCAGAGAAATCTGAGCTCAAAGCGGACGAATCACAAGCTCGCATAGCAGGGACGCCGGAATCGAATCAACAATACGCTCAAGAAGGTTGAGCTTCTCGTTCCGCAGGAGTTTATCGATGACCGCAATGCTAAGGAAGCTGCAGAAGCCTGTAGAAAGGTCAACGAGAAGGAAAAAGAGAAAGAAAAGGCTAACCAGGCCATCAGCAAGGCCACCCCTGTGGAGATAGCCATTGATTACATCAAGGCCCTGAAAAAAAACTTAGACACAACCACTGCTAAGTTGGCTGCCGTCGAGGCCAAGTTTTCGGGCGAGCCCTCTACGGAGAGCTCAACCTCAACTTCCGCTTAACCTGAGGAGACTCCGAAAGGTGTCGCCAACTCTGAAACGAAGAGTTCGGCGTGATCAGACTATATTACCTTAATAAGACCAGATCTTCTGCTTGCCCGCATAGTGATGCAATCTATGCAACGGTGGAAGATCGAAAAACGGGATATTCCCTTTCCGGGGTGGAGGTTTCGCGCAATTGTGTTATGGATCCATGATCTAATGGGGTTTTCTTTCTGTTTATTTTTATAACGTGATTTGATAGCGCCGGTGTTTGAACTACGAGGGTGGCTCATTTTTGCTTGTACTAGTTCTATTTTTACTATGTCTACCTACTTGATAACCACTGCCAGTTCTTCAATTTTCCTTTCTTATCTTCATCTTAGATCGATTTTAGATGCATGACCCTAGTATTTGCTTATCATCATGTTCCATTTAAGATCGTGCCCATGAAGTCAATTGACTGTATGCGGAATCAGAATCGGGAGTTTGCGTCTGCTCCGTACTCAATTAATAACCTGACAAAAGGAGCTTTTTGGTTCTGCACCGCCAGATGAATAGGCGTCAACCCATCTTTATCTGTCGAGGAGATCGTCCTATCCGCCCCCGTTTGACAGCAGCATATTCCCAGACTCTACATGACCAGCAAGGGCAGCGTAGTGTAGTGGAGTCTGACCATTTCTATCTTGTGCTTGCACATCAGCGCCGTGTTTCAGCAGGGTGGAAATCAGCTTTCCGTTATCAAGGAGCACGGCTTGATGAAGGAGGGAACTGCCAGAAAGTGACTGCTTTCGAACCGATAGAGAGCTTTCAACTAGCTCTGTTCGATCGGTGCAGTTATCTGAAGGAGAAGCCTTAGGTAGTGTTAATAGTTGGTCTAGCAATTTGGTGGATTTTACCCTCACTCTCTGATGTGTCTTGTGCGGACCATGACCGGTTACCGAGAACGGAAGACTATACCCCCACGGGGTGAGCTCCGATCCCATGTCGAGCTCCAAAGGAAAGTATGCTTCGTTGTTTGGAGGGGATATATGAGGTTTTGCGGGTGTGACTGTGACTTCCGGAGGAATGCCGCACGGGCTTGGGAGCAGATCTCTCGTTGTGAGAACATTTGGGCCTTCGGCGTGAGAGCCGCCAACATTCAAGCTTTTACTTTGTTTCGTGACCCTGAGCCCTTCTTGTATGTTGGCATTTTGAAGAAGATATTCATCTTGTCGCAAGCGGTGTTTGACGGATTCTCCTACGGAAAGACGAAATCGATTAGTTATATTTTGATATGAATAAACGCGTATGTGTTAACAGAACTATACGATGCATAGAAGAGTGACTTAATTTTAGGTATTCTCACGGTAGTTCCGCTGTGATACGCAATTTTTCGCGCGCCGTTGCTCTTCTGTGAGGTCCCGAACCGATGTGTGAGGCCCTTTAGTAATTTTTCCACGAGGATGATGCATCGTGTTTTTCGCTCAGAATTGTAAAGCTGCTATGGTAAAAACTGACTTATAAAACCCCAATGCGATGAATGCGCTCGTGGTAAAAGAAAAGGGTTGCATCCTGTTATTCTTCTGGGGCGGCTGAGCAAGGTCTTAGCGAAAAGCATGTGCTAGTCAAGTTGGGAGTAGTTGCTTCTTTTTCTCTAGTGCCATTAATCTGCGGGAAAATATAGATCCCCTCAGAGAATAAAAAGGGCTAAGCTGGGATTTGGGTTACATTGCAGGGATTGAGCCGTCTTGATTGCTGAAACAGTGCCCCTCTACTCCAACTTGAGCCGGACATTTTCAAGACAGGTCCACAAGCTGCCAGTTATAAGATGGTTATTCAAGCATCTTTTAGACAGTAAGTAAACAGATAAGATCGTGTTGTCTCGAACAAAGGTAATTCGTAGAAGACTAGTTGCTTGGCCATCATTACACGGTTTGTGTGGCAAGTATCATACCATATTGGTCGGGTCTCACCCCTGGTGGATAAAATTCAGTTTGGCTCGGGGGGCGAAAAAGGTACCAAGAGCGGATACCAATATAGTTAAGGCATGTACTTTGGCTCCGAGGGGACAATCAAGTGTGCTTCCGAGTGGACTTGCATCGACCAGAATTTGTGAGAATTCGCATGCCTGTTCTGTCATGTCCTATTGCGATAGGCTCTTGGTGCCTAGGCTCCTATCCCTCCTTAAGGACTCATCGCGTTGGGTGAATGTAACTAAAGGTGTCAATAAAGTGAGTACTGTACTGGGTGATGCTCCAATAACACCCGCTCCTGGAGAATCTAGCAAGGGAGCCACAGCAACGAGGCGTCAGCGGCCAGAATCATACACGTACAATTCCACTAATCACCAAATTCCCCGCCTTGACCCGCCGGGAAAGCGATAGCCACTTGTTCCCCTCATCATTGCTCGGTCATTTGCGCCGGGAAGATGATCGTTGCCGATAATGTGCCTAGGTATAAATAGTATAAATAGTATAAATGGTATAACCTACCCTAACAGACAAAGATTCAGGAGCAGCACTGGATCCGTTCTGGTGATAATCGAACAAAGGGAGCCTCTACTAGAGTGATAACCGTGATGCATTCGTCCAGGTTCCCAGACCTTCCGGGGTCTGGATACCCACAGATGTCGACCTTAGCGAGGGAGATCCCTATCCAATTGTCCAAGAAAGACCAACAACGAGAACGCAATCGACAAGCACAGCGTAAGCATCGTGAGTTCTTCTTCTTTTCGACTTTTCGTGAAAGAGACCTCATCGAGAATCTCTAGGTGAATCTGTCAAGCAGCAGTTGGAAAAGTTTGATCGGCTACGACAATGTCTCCAAGACCTAGATAGTGGCCCTAAAGCCTCGAAGGATCTGGCAAACCTACCGTTAGATGAACAGCAAAATTGCCCGTCGCCATCGGCTGGTGAAAATTCCTCTATACCCGTTCAATCGATATTACCAAGCGTCTTACCGGAAGTCGATGAGCCCATAAACTCACAGTGCAGAGACCCAATTAATATACTCACTCGCCCATTCATTGCCTCAACTGGATATACCAATGGATTGTGCAGTCAACTATCAAAATCACACGATGGAGACTCTTCGCTAGCGAGCTCTCGAGTCGAGGAGCACTATTTAATGGTAAGCCCCCTTCCCTTCTCCCTCTTTTCCCACAACTTCTGATTTCACTAGAAGGCTGATTTGATTTAAAAAAAGGCTTTCCCTCCACCAGATACATCGTTTTCGCTGGACCCAAACCACTGCCCTCCGCTAGAGTTAGAATCGAACACCAGGGCATGCAATTGGCGGGCTCCCGGTCGGACTTTGTTGCACCAGGGCGTGTTTATGGATAGCGAAGACATAGGTTTGGTGTTGCTGGCTCAGGTTGCAGATGTGGAAGCTCGGGACCATGACGGACGGACACCTCTTCACCTGGCTGCCGCTCTAGGACACGCAAGGATAGGGCGTTTGTTGCTCATGCATGGTGCTGCGGCGACGCTGTCCCTGGAGGATAGACATGGACTGACCGCCATGCATCTTGCGGTTCAGAACGGCCATGCGCCGATAGTTGAGGATTTGGTAGAGTTCGGCGCTGATGTCAATTTGCAATTCTAAGTAGATGGTAGTGTGAGGGATTCGGAGTGGGAAGTTCAAAAACAGTCGAAGTTGAATGATAATTTAGCATCGAGCGACAATCAGGTTTCTTTCCATCTTGCCTCTGATGTATCGCCCGGTCACAAATTCCTATTTCCGCAGATAAACTCAAGTTGCTCACTATGACTCGGACGAAAGAACTTGTTGACTTGTCTCAATATATGTATTTCTCGCTCCATATTTGGATCTAGTTATGTAGCTGCGCAGTCAAGGCTGGTAGAGTATAACAGGATTCTTGGGGATCAGCTATCCACAATGCATTATCGCGGTTGCTTGCCTGGGTTCAGGTAGATGCAGACTTAAGGAGTTCTTGTACCATGTGTATGTAGGTTGTATTATTGATGGAGTTATGTGGGTCACGACCCAGTATTACATATAGATACAGGTCTAACCCTAATGCATGAGTAGTGCGTATCAGGGTGACAGGACAATACCATCGGTACAGGGGATCCAACAGGAGTCTAGTTATAATCGCGGATTGGAAGAACGTTGATCCAGTACTTCACAACACCGAGAATCCCCTTGGCATTGGCACCCACCACCTTCACATATTTGGCTTTGCCTTTGAGACCATCAATACGAGCGCCCTGGTAGTGAAAACAAAAGACATTATTGATTGAAAGAAAGAGGGGGCGAACAGATAAGCGCATGAGTTGCATAACATCAAGAAATGTCTCCGGTTTCAAATATACAAGTCTTGTCCCTGCTAATACCGTGACAGGCATTCTCGGCGTCGGAACGGAAAGCTTGCTTCCTGTGAGCCTTGCCGCAAAGATAAAGTGCGGTGCGACCATGCCCAGCCTGTGTGTAAACGTTGCCAGAAACGGGGATTCACCGGTCGGTGTTTCTACCATCCTGCACCGTTGACCAGCACCAGAAGACAACCAGATAGGGATGGTCAAATTCACTTGTATGTCCGCAATTGCCCGCAGTAGGAATATCAACTGAGCGCAAAAAAATTTATAGGTCACCTTCGCCTTCCTTGGGAAACCTGGGCAACCCCATGTCTGACTCTGAAACGCTTGACGCTGTGGCACCATGCCCGTCTGTTATCCAGCCAGCACTTCGAACTGAACAGATGCTGCCAGCAGGGTACTTGGGTCCGACAAGCTTCATCGCGGGGCTTGAGGAGAGCGTTGATCTTTTTACCCATGGTGAACAATCCAATACAGATGGACGAGAGAATTCAGCCATAGCTCCATCTCCCGCGTTAGTCAAGAGGACCGCAGAGGTTCTTCGCTGCTTGCAACATTTCCCTGCTATTAAAAACCTGGTCCATAAATACTACAGCGTCTCTCAAACCGCTGTCATCCCGTCACCATTTATCCTCAACGCGCTGGACGAGCTGGAGGTCACTGTTAACGGAAGCTTGTTTGGGTCAGCGTCCGATGAACGACTGTTTACATTCAGCACATTCGTAACACACAATACTAGCAAGGCCTTGCAGATCCCACAGAATAGCGACGGGACAGTGTTTCACAAATATTTTACTGGACCTTTTCTTCGCTTGGAGATCATTGGAGTTATATGCGCTCTAGCAGGCCGGGCCAGCTACTTCGGGCTAGCCGACAGTACGGTTGGCGATACCGAGTCACCAACCCAATTCTCTCGCAAAATGTTGGTTATATGTGATCTCACTATACATATATGCAAGAGTCTAACGGCTTTGAATGATCTTTCTCTCTGGCTTGTCCACGAAAACCTCCTCTTGTCGAAGCTGCTTCGGGGTGATTCTAGTCAGTCATATTTACTAACCCTACACGAATCCCACCGCTGACGAGATGTTCTACAGGTTCAGTGACATGGAACCGCCTAGGTGAACTTGCCACGGGTATATTTGAGTTTGGTGCGCATAGGGACACCCCTAGCTTAGTACCGCTTTTCATTCTTGAATCCCGACGGCGGCTCTTTGCAGCTTCCTATCAGCTCGATAAAAGTATTGCGACTTTCCTTGGACGACCGCCTCGCATTTCATGGAGGCACTCTGATTGCCTTCTTCCTCTTGATATCAGCGATGAGGATTTAGCTGGTCACCCCCATACACTGGAGGCTGCCCGGCGCTCTTTAGATGCTAATGGATGGAATATAAAAAAAGTCTATCAGCCAGCATCTTGGATACGACTACGATTTATTATCAGTACATTCCGAGAAGAGATTCTGGAGCTGTCCCTTCAAAAGTTAAGTCCGAATAGAACGGAAAAATTGCGGTAGGTTGAAGTCGATGTCTGCCTGGAGTCATTTTTGTCTACTTGATGCTGATTATTAGTACTAGTGAGGTTTCCAGTCGCTGCCACCAGGCTTGGGGTTTGTTACCTGAACATCTCCAATATACCTCTAGTTGTTGGGAGTCCGACCTTCCTATAGGAGTGAAGTTGATATCGATCATTTCTTATATCGCCTATCTTTACAATGAGTTCTCAATCCAGAGCCTATTGTACCAGGATTCTAAAAGAACGGATTCTGCGCTACTAGACGTCAGCTCTGAAATCCTCTCCACTATATTGACCCTGGGCCGACAGTGGGAGCGATCTGTTGACATCAAGGGTGACTTCACTTGGATCGTGAGTAGATTTTGGCTACCTAATGGATCTCAACTTATCTTCTTTTTTAGGCTCTTGTTTATGGGTTTTCATGCGCCGGGGTTTTGATCCGAGCAATGCAGGAGCAAGCTCGAACGGGCCAGCCATTATTGTATTCTGGATCTCGATCCTCCCTCATTCGCAACCTAAGCGTCTTTATCTCGCACCTAGAGTCCATGGCCGGTCCGGAACAGGCGACATCTCCATTGTTCATCCGTGCAACGTCGGTCTTCTCGAGTATTATCGATGGAATATTGGAGCCGAGACGAGAAGTTCCCGTCAACAGTACTAACCCCGATACTATATTGAATTCTGATATTGAAACGCCCTTCCTTTTTGATCTTCAGGGGATGGACTTGTTTGAGACTCAAGATTTTCGAGTTGCCTTTGATGATATGCTTTACTAAAGAAGGCTGTGAGCTCCTAGCAACCCATTTAGAGACTTTTGCAATTTCCTACAAACAGCCACTTTGCTCTCAAATTCATTATGTTTTCTTCGCAGAGTCTTCAGCGAGATGCCCTTCGCTTCACTCTGACACTGTCAGGTGATGATTAGGACCAGGAGTTATAAATAAACTATATATAACTGTAACCTCAACAATTTCTTTATTAATTCTTTCATCAATTTATCTACTTTGTTACCATGCCAGGCACCATACCAAGCGATAGAAGGCACCGAGTCCCTTAGACGTGGACGTAGGAAGACGCTACCGAAATTTCAGATAGGAGGGATCGATGTAGCACAACCCTGTAAAACTACATATGTACGCAGGGAGAGGGAGAGAGAACGCTGACAGAAATTGGTCAAGTCTTCTTCCTAATCAATCTTGCACTCGAAATCGTCCTTGACCTGGTCGCATATGCTCAACGTCTCTGCACGACTTGTAAGTGAGTACACTGTGAACGCGGCAAGCCATGGCGTTGTGCTGAGCTGTGGGTCTTCGATAATGTCGCCTTTTCCGAAATTCATGATAGGATCCATCACACGGGACATGAGGGTTGGACTTCTTTCCGCAAGGTCTTTCCACGGATCATCAGAGGCAACCACACCGGACTTTTCTGCTTGAATGGCTGATATCGCGACATGACGACGAGCCTGATGAGGTTGCGACAAGGCGCGAAGCCTATATTCGTCCCTAAGTGCGATCAGAATGTGAAGTGCGAACAAATCGACCCCATTTGTATAAGCAGTAGCACATGTGTCTACATAGCCTGGCGGTCTGGCGTTAATCTCAATGAGAAACACGCTGGCATCATGGGCGGGGTGGATAGGGTTGGGACGCAAATCCAGGGGTTCCCCGTCGCCTCCTGGCTGGTATTGATGACTGGAATTCCGCACCCGAGCCTCCACGTGGAAAACGCCGGAGCGGAATCCAAGGCGCAATATAGCTTGATGTAGAGCCTTCTGAAGAGTAGCAACTTCTGACGGTGGAAGAGTAGAGGGGAACACATTTAGGGTCTCTTTGAAGTTGTCGGAATCTGCGTTACCTTCACTCGACTCAGCGGTGCAAGGAAAATTATCGATCACCTCAAAAAATATGATCTCGCCGCGCAATAAGACAAAATTGCAGTCTACCTCTGGCCCGTCGCAATACTCTTCAATCAGAACATCGGTCTGCCATCCAGAGTCTTTTGAGATTTCCCCGGTTCTGGAAAATGCGGTCTGCCTTGACACTTTCCCCACGGCTTCGATCAGTCCCTGCAAGGTAGTAACCTTATGGACGCCCAGACTATGCCAGCCAAAGCAGGGTTTGACAATCCACGGCGGGCCGGGAGGAAGCGCATTTCTCTCGTTTGATGTTATTTGTGAGATGAGGCCATCGAGGCTAGAGACCAAACGGCATGAGTCTGGACTGAGTTCCGAACGCGTGTTGTGCTTATTGACAGATTTGGCAAAAGACTCAGATGGAGATGTTGGCAGACCGAGGCACTCTGCTGCTTGAGCGACCGGAATGAGCAGGAATTCAGTCACTGTGGTCAATCCATGGATGGGGCGGTTGTAGCCTTGGATGGCGTTACTGATGCGACGCGAAAGTCCGTCGTCCGCCGTCATGTCGATTTCAATAAAAGCTTCTCTGGGGGCTAGCTTTACAGCTCCTCCTTTTCCCAGCCAATGTCCGCGTGGCCCTATAGCCACAACCTTCACTCCGAGGGCATGAGCCGCCTTGAAGAATCGCCAAGAAGCATTTATCTGACGCACTTCGCCAACCACGGCCAGTCTGCGCATGTTGATAGACTTTGGGGAAGTCCATTGAAGTGACAGTTGCTCGATCAGCTGTGATTGGATGGTATTCTCCAGTTGGGTATATGAGTCCCCATCATCATCGATCAAGATACAACACACGGCTGCTCTCAGGAGTTGCGAGAGACCTTGTTGAGGGAATTGAGGCCAATGGACAAACTCCATGGGTTCGACCAGCCCTACTACCTTATGTATTCCTGAGCAGCCACGGAGTCGTTCCTCAAAAATATCATTTCGAATCATGTACCCTGCTTCATTGGGTATGATGAATTTGAGCAATTTCTGCTCGCTTTGAACATGCGATAAAAAGCTTGAGTCGGTATTCATGCATGCAAATATCGAATCAAGCTTCGTACGCTTCATGGCAATTGTGATGGGAACGGAGTTAGTGCTCATCACTAGTAGCGACTTTGCTCCTGAGACCACGACTTGGCATTTTTCAATGAGCTCTGGAGGGGCAGGCTGGACAAGGGCAGTAAGAATGCTGCATTTTGTACCGCTCTCGTTTTGCATATGCTGAAAGCCTATAGTTGTGATCGTCATGTAGACTAGGAATTGTTAGTTATACAGGACGAAACAAAAGGCGAAAAGTACACTACCATCCCGCACGCGATCAAAAAGAATACAGAAATCCGAAGACATTGTGGTTATTCCCTTGGACGTGTTTTTTTTTTCAAATAATTATTCATCTTCTGCATCAAGGGCTTTTGAAGTTTTGTTCTCTGGGATCTATCAACACCCAATGTGACGTCGCCACGATATCCGAACTCCGAGTTTGATTCCGATCACATTTTCAGCAAATCCCAAGGTACTGTCAGGTTATGTCATGTCATATAATGACTGTGCATTAATAAAGTCCCTGTGCCCCATAATTCATTTCGTCGTTTTCTTCATGAGCGAAAAACCCCGTCATTGATGAAAAACAGAGAAGCTCAGTCCGTATCTATGTCTTCACCAACTCTGCAGGGTCGCATAGCCACAGAAGACGAAATTCGCGATTTACAGCATGTCCCAGCGCATCTTCCTAAGCGAGTCTGGTTGGCGGCGACTATTGGAATGGCGGAGCGGTTTGCTTATTATGGAACACAGACCCTCTTCCGTCAGTATACAACTCTCAATTACCTTTGATCTCTCTGTTAACCAGGATAAACAGAAAACTATCTCCAGAACAAGCCAACCGACTTGGTACCTGGGGCGATGGGACTGGGAAAGTCTACAGCAACCACTGTGAATTTAGCGTTCACTGTGTTGGTAAACATCCTACCATTGCCGACATCCGTTCTTGTAGATGGAGTGTTAGGCCGATATCGATCTCTTCAAATATTTACGTGGTTAGTTGATATTCTTCTGCTTTGCGCTCTCACCCATTTTAACTGACTGATCAATGTCTCTTGTACACCTGCAGCATCTACGCAGTTGGATCCACAGTCCTTTTTGCGACCTCCTTTCCTTCGGAAATGAAGACAGGTATCTCGACTCCCGGATTTGTGGTTGGGGCGATTCTCATTGCTCTCGGCCTCGGAGGGGTACAAGCATCCATCCAGCCTTTCATCGGTATGAGCTAGAAAGCAGAAGCAGAGTGCCTTGGCTGATTGACTTGCAGCGGATCAATACACCGAATCAGATATGCGAATCAGAACAAACAAACAAGGGCAAAAAGTGGTGGAAGATCGCGAACTCACCATCCAATACATCTACAATGTATATTACTGGTAGGTAGGAAGGAGAGACATATGAAGGGGTTTAGCTAATGGACTTCGCCGGTAGGATGGTCAATGTCGGTTCATTAGGTAGTGTCGCCACTACGTTGATGGAGAAATATATTGGCTTTTGGTCAGCTTACTTGCTGGATCTTTGTGCCGTGGCTATTTGCGTGTTGGTGGTCCAAGTGGCGAGGCCAAAATTTGGTGCGTTTGGTGGTCTATGTCGCAAACGCTGACATGTATCTAATCGCTTTCACCAACTAGTACACCCGCCTATCCAAGGCTCAAAGCTTCCCCTTGCTGCTCGCTGCCTATGGTGCGCAGCGAAAGGAGGATTCAAACTCGATGCCGCTCTCCCGGAGAAACAATTGGAGGTGCACGGCCGAGTCGTTCCCTGGGATGAAGAGTTCATCGCGGAGCTTCGGGGTGCTTTGTCGGCCTTCAAAATCTGGTGAGTGGTACTGAGTTACAATTTGGCGGTCTATGTCGGTCTACTGACATGAGTAGCATTGGTTGGCCAATTTTCTGGGTTTGCATGGGCGAGGGGTCCCAGGTATCAATCTCTCAAGCGGGTCAAATGGAGACGCACGGGATCCCCAACGATCTCATCAAATCTGCCAACCCGGTAGCCTACGTCTTATTTGGAGTTATAGTTCAGAAGCAACTATATCCGTTCTTGCAGAAACGCAAGATTGTCTTCAGCCCGGTCAATCGCATCACGCTTGGGTTTGCCATTATGGCAATTGCCATGGCATACTCGGCCGTTGTCCAGAATGCGATATACCAGGCCGGTCCGTGTTACTCACGTCCTCTTGCGTGCGACGCATCTCAGGGAGGGCAAATTCCAAATCATGTCCATGTGCTCCTACAGCTTCCCACCTTTGTGATAATCGCTATTGCCGAGGTATTCTGCTGGCCAACCGGCTCTGAGTATACTTATTCGCACGCCCCTAAGAGCATGAAGTCAATATTGCAAGCGTGCTATATCGGAACGGCAGGATTAGGATATCTCTTAGGCATGGCGTTGTCCCCACTCGCCAAGGATCCTCTGCTAGTCGTGTTGTGGTCTTTGGTCGCTGGAATGATGTTCCTGACGGCCTGTGCATTTCGTGTTGCCTTCCGCAAATATTAGATGACAATCAGGATTTGGAGTCGACAGAACGGCAGCAATAGCAAGTGCAGCCAAAAGGCATGGAAAACATAGCATTTGGTTCTAGCTTCTGTGGATGATAGACCCTTTGGGAAGCAGTCTTATTAGAGATAGAACATATGTGGCAAGCTTGGTCCTGGCACGGTGATGGTTGAGCTTGGTTCAGAGTGGGATGAACAGTTGGCACATGTATTGAACCCCATTTTGCTGCAGTTTTTGATTGCGGGCAGTCTAAATAATGACCGACGTGTGTGATATTATTTTTCATCTAATTAAACGGAAGCCTGAAGTAAAGATATGCAATCTACACCTAATTCCTAGACTCCAGGAGCAGATCCTGCTCTGGAGGTCGTGGATCATCCGCTGAGCGTACTTGGTGGTGCAACCAATAGTGCTGATAGATGAAGACCATATCAAAAGGGATGGTCGCATTACCAAGATCGAAAGACCCGCCGTAGACTGCCGGCGATAATTCATTACTGCCTACGGGGTGTGCTTGGTCGTTGCCAGCTGTAGGCCTACATTGAATGACTCGGCGAAAGTCCAATCAGTATATGAGAAAGTGATAGGATGCATGTACTTGCTCACCACGTCAATCCATTCTCGTCAAGGTCCTATAGGAATAAAAATCTGGCAACATCCGAGGCGAGCACGGCAAGATAACTCCCGGATTCTACCAAGGTCAATCGACTTGCCCGTTGCGATTTAGATTTGAAGTTCTAAAGCCACACCTATATAATAGGTGACTGGAGATCAAGCAGCAGATCAATGACCCATGAAGGACGTAGACGAAATCGTTCGATTGAACAGCCAGTATGGGCTCTAGGAATTACGATACGCGTACTATGCTCAAACGGTACTGGGCAAAAGAAGCAGCCATTGAATCCCGTATATGCGGTTAGACCGGAAAGGCATTAAGCTGGACGAAGACGAATGAGAAGCCGTCGGTTGACCGTCGGCGATGGTTGTGGATCACTTGCGGGTAGAAGAAAAAAGGCCATAGTATGAGAAAGGGCATGCAACCTGCTGACAGCCATGTCTCGGAAATTGACATAAGAGAAAAGTACATTTGAACTTGTAGGGAGTCAACGTTTCGGAATAAACACGGGGTTCGGAGTCCGGAGTTCGGAACTCGTCAAACTTGGTATGCTTAGCTACGTAGGTACCTAGGTATAACCAATAACGGACTTAATAAAAAGCCATCAGTCACGAGTGGATAATCAAGTGACTAGTGACTACATGCGTCTCAGAGAGATCTACGATAAGACAAATTTGGCCAAGGCTGCACAGTCATTTGGCCATTATAAAATTGGTAGCTTATTTGGCGCTTACCTACAGAATCATATATCATAACTTCTTCGAGTTCTTTGAGAAGAGAATTTACGCCCATCAAACCTTTCCTGGCGCCTCAAACTTACTTGCACTTAGCAGCAGACTCGAATAAGATCATTTTCATCATGCTAGAAAAGCCAGCATTGCAGCGATTCGAAACTTTACAACTTCACGCTGGGTACGACACTCAGGCCACTAGTTCCAAAACTAGCTTACTGATGCGTTGAAATATAGAGCGTTTCCCGATGCTTTGAATAGCTGCTCAGTTCCTATTTACACGACGGCAGCATTTGGATTCAACAATGCCGAGCATGGCGTGCGTCTCTTGAATGTTAGCGAATTCGGCAATATCTACAGCCGTATTACCAATGTAAGAAAATATCACCTTCCTCTACCTTTAAATCGCAGTATCAGTCTAAGCCCTACCTCTTATTTCAGCCAACTGTTAGCGTTTTCCAAAATCGCATGGCAGCTCTTGAAGGTGGCGTCGCTGCTTGTGCAGTCGCATCAGGCTCAGCCGCCGTGTCGATGACACTGATGGCACTGGCAGGGATTGGTGACAACATTGTTGCCTCTTTCCATGTCCATGGTGGCACATTGCATCAATTCAAAGTGCTGGCTCCACAATTAGGTATTGAGTCTCGATTTGTCACCTCAAATGACCCGGAAGACTTTCGATCCAAGATAGATGAGAAGACTAAGTTCATTTTCGTGGAGAGCATTAGCAATCCGAAATATGTTGTTCCGGATCTCGAAGCACTCGCGAAAATTGCCCACTCAAAGGGAATTCCTCTCATTGTCAGTATCCTCCTATTACCCTCTTCGCAAACTCGCACCAGACTAAACGAGATTCCAGGTCGATAATACATTTGGGTGTGCCGGTTACTTCTGCCGACCAATTGATCACGGAGCAGACATTGTGCTCCATTCGGCAACCAAATGGATCTGTGGTCATGGTACAACCCTCGGTGGAGTTATCATCGATGCAGGGACATTTGACTGGGGCGCTCAAGACGACAAATTCCCGCAGTTCCATGTGAATGGTGCCGAAGAGGGCAGTGGCGAACTAAGTTTGTGGAATATGTTTGGCTCACGCGCCTTTGCCATCCGTTGCCAGTTCGAGGTTCTGCGTGACATCGGTAGTTCAATGAGCCCTCAGGCTGCTCAGCAGCTTATTATCGGGTTGGAATCTCTGGCGGTCCGGTGTGACCGGCACACCAGCAATACCAGGGCTCTAGCTACTTGGCTCGAGCAACAGCCGTCGGTTGCTTGGGTCCGATATCTGGGGAATGAGGACCATCCGAGCCACAAAAATGCAGAAAGGTACCTTCACCGTGGGTATGGCGGGGTCTTTTCATTTGGAATCAAGGGTGGCAAGCAAGCCGGATTCAAATTGTGTGATGGGCTTAAGCTGATCATTAACACCGCCAAGTATGTTCCATCTGTAAATCCCCCATCTAAGGAGGCTTTAGCTGACAAATATGTACTTGATAGCCTTGGAGACTCAAAGACCCTCGTGGTGCATCCCTGGACGACTACTCATCAACAGCTTACTGATGCCGAGAGACTTGATGCGGGGGTGGATGAAGACCATATGCGTCTTTCTGTGGGCATAGAGCATATTGATGATCTGAAAGATGACTTCTGCCAAGCTTTTGCGTCGATGAATGAGACTACAAAGGCCTCTGCCAATTCAGTTAAACAGAATTCTCACATTGAAGAGCAGAAGCGAATGGTCCGGACTTTATTTGGGTCCCGCGATCCTTTGCCCCTTTCCGTACCCAGCTAGATGATAGAATGGATATTTTTGACCGACCATGGTCTGTTGGATTTCTCCTACTTTGTAGACTCAAAGCATCCGCTAAATTCAATACTCTACTGTTGGGATTGAGGTCATATGAAGAGACCAGGGTGGAGACTCAGGCAAGCACATGGTATATAGTATGTGAGCCAATTTTCCTAATTAGGACTGATTTTACAGCATTGGTGACCAATTGTTTCATCCAGCAAATCCTCCAATAGCTCGATTGGTACCCAATATCAGTAGAGGTTCGTTGTGGAGAAATCCCAGAGGTGCTGCCGGGGTTTCTACACTGAGCGCACGAGTATTTTATTTTTATTTTTATTTCCATGCTTAATGCGGCCTACACAAATTCTTTGATATTGTCAAATACGACGTCTGCGCTCGAAATAACGGCAACTAACGATTTTGCCCTTTCCTTCACATCCAGGGAGCCAGTCGTCGAAGCAAATCTCATCATGCCCGCTACCGCTAATGCCCCATTTAGATCAACAATGCCTCGTGTCTCTTGGAACGTATCTCTGATAGCACTTTGAATCTCACATGCTTTCACCATGATCACATGGTCCACTACATGCGGATTGACTCGTGAAATCTCCGTTGTCAACGTTCTGTCGAGGTGATCGTGGCTGATGACAGGTAGATTGTCCTGTCCTGTTTTCAAAGCGTTTGGGATATGTGTATTACATTCCGCATTCGGTAAATCAATCGGAAACCCGTAGAGCTTCGAGAGCTCCACTGAAGGTAGAACGTCGACGCCGATAACCTTCACATGTGGTGCAAATTGTTTGACTGATAGACCAATTGCTTCGAGGGCACCTCCTGCTCGGGCGCTGCAGAATATCCCTTCCAGCTGTTGGTCGTCCTTGACTTGTCTGAGAATCTCTAACGCCACTGTTCCTAGCCCGGCCAGCGTGTAGGGGTCATTCAGGGGATCGATGTAGAGAGCCTGCACGTTGAACGCGGCGGAGAGTGGACCTGATGGCTCATCGGAAAGGTGTTCCACGACAGATCCCATTTGTTGTAGCTCGTGCACTTCATTTGGGCACATTTCTGGACCAACTAAAATAACTGCTGGAATATTAAGGAGACGCGCAGAATACGCGATTGCACGAGCATATTGTCCTGGAAGAGTCCAATTGGTTAGGTTTAAGTCATGCAAAGTAGCATAGATCTTCACCTTTGGAAGGAATGACAACGCCCCTCCATCGATTCTCAGGTGTGATGTGACTCATAGAGTTGTATAGGCCGCGTACATGCGGGCTGAAACTTAATTGCTGATCCTCGCGTTTGAGGTAGAGCTGGAAGTCCACATGCCGACTGAGGTTGTGTGCTGGGCTTAAATCTGTGCTTCTAATCATGTCATGTACCCTAGACATGACTATTAATTGAGCATACTATATGTTTCATTAACATCTAAGCTATAGTTCTGGACTGGCATACATACATCTGGATTTGAACAACACGCGTTGTGGACTTGCGATTTCTGTAGCATGGTCGAGAGCAAGACTTCACCCGGGTCAAGAAGACCTCAAGTCAAGACTGAGAGCGTGACAACAATTCTTTTTTTAAAAAATAAAAGAAATAAAAAATAAAACGAGAGCATGTAAGAAGCAATATTCCCAAACTAAATTAGTCGCGAGTATCGAAGTGATCCTCAAGTCAATAATGGAATTAGGGTCCAATACAATCAATTATTGAAGCCAGTGTAAGCTAGAAAAGTCCAGCTAGTCCGGGAAACAGGGGCGTCTCAGCCGTACTTACTGTACTGCCCAATGCCCCTCGGACTAGCTCGATATTAACTGCACAGTCAGGTGTGGACCCATTGAATTTAGATGAAACATAACACGTGAAGACTTGGCTAATTGCAATATGTGCGATTTTCTATTGCTACTCCGTACAGTACGATATTCTTCCTACCTCATGATAGCTGCCGGATAGCAAGTCCATACGACAAGAGATTTCAGGGCTATTATGTGCAGCGGGTCTCGAGGCAAACCCTCATAATGGGATATGCAATGTCACGTCGGAACGTGATCTTTACGTTTATAAGGCGCTTTTATGTATATTAGGTTAAATAAAATATCCGCTATTATACGTGGCCCATATGCTCAATTGCAACTTCAAGAGGTGGCTGTGTAGCATCAGGATTGTTTGTGGTTGCACTGGCCTCTTTCCTCGGACTGCCCGAATGCCAGGCCTCGCGAAGGTACGAAGATATTCCTATGCCGGGTCAGATGGCGCTTTTGAAAAATCTTGTTGACCTACCGAGGAGTTTTGTGAGAGCCTTTACACTCCTATGGGTATCTTGCGCTCCCACACACTTGAAGGCTGCATCTGGAGACACCTCTTCGTGGCGCTAGAGATAAGTACTCGATAATCGACTTATGATTATTAAGGATTCTAAGAGGTGCATAAAATCTGTTTACTGCCTTCTCTCATGGCCTGCATGCGCACCTCGGACTCTCCGTATAGAAGCCGAACGGCGTAGCTTGTTCCTCTTCGCTGTTTGCGTCTATTGACTGGGTGGTGATATAATCATACATCAAGGAAAGCTGTCCAGATTCCATATCAAACTTTGTTGTACACATAAACAACACAAGATCCTGGCCCCTCATTTACCTGATATTCTAACTAGCACTTAGAAAATCCCTCATCATAACTAAATGAAACCTAATAGGTCTTCCTAGGAGCTCTCAGACCCTCCATGCCACGACAATATGATTGGTGAGATGAGTATAGATCCTAGGAGCTCGAGTGCTGGTGCCCATTTGCGGGGACTGTGGCCGCTAATGCTGAGAGTCAAAGTATATAAAAGAAACACTGATCCCTCCTAGAGTGAACGTATCCAGGTTTCAAGCATTCTCCTCAAGACTGCTGCTCATAAGTTCAAGCAACCGTCGGCATTCCGGGTCTGTCCCCTCAGCCAGAGCAAAAGCCTAACGAGTATGCAGATTTTTTTAATGCCGCAAAGCAAACCGACAACCTAGTCGATATCCAATGTATCCATCCGACGAGAGTTGCAAGACCGTTTCCTGCATACTCCTGAGCTCTGAGTTTGTTATATATGGCCATGGCCTAATGGGAAGATGTAAGTGACTCTCACTATTGTACCAGGGGGAGCGCGAAAATTTGCAGGGGGCCTGTGGCTGACTGAATTTAGTAGCATAAATCTACTGAGGTTGGAGTGAGAACAGATCCTAGCTTGATTTCTCGGTCTGATTACACGTACTAAAACCTACTTCAATTGTACGTGCTCTTTTTGTCATTTACCTGGACGCAAATGGTGTGCTTCCTCCGATTGAGCCGAACCAACGATAGCCCCTTCCACGCAGGTGAGTTTGATCCGCGACGCCTGTTCTTCTCCAAATGTAGGCATCGACATAGACCAATGTCCGTGAGATACCTGAGCCTTCCTTCAAACATGGTCTAAATTGATACTTGTCTACGGTAAAGTAGTAGTGGTTCAGAAACCCAAAAGGCTCCAGGTTAGTATAAAACCCCAGAAAGAGAGAGCCTGAAGATATTAAGAAATCACATGAAAATAAAACCCGAACCCCCCCCCCCCCCAAGGCGGCCTCTCCCAAACCCTCAACCCACCGCCTCTGCTATTGAGCATGTGTGTACCATAATATGGCTATATATTATCGGTCACGTCATTTCGCCTGTATCATCCCACCTGAATTATAGGCATCTTTTTGCTCCCTGGCCCTAATTTGTCGGACCATGCTTCCATGCTTCTTCCCGCCATCGTTGAACTTGAGAGCCTTCATCCACGAGTCAAGACATCCGAGAAAACAGGAAGAGCTCTTCTATTGGAGCGAAGACTCGCCATCTTGATTCGTTAATGTATTCAGGCTTGACATGGCAATCAAAAGGCCCGCTGCCCTCTGCATCCTAGCTTCATATTGCAGACTCGGAACCTGTTAAGATACTCGCTAGTTGTCTTATTATATTGCCTATGTTTGCCAGGTCGATACTGTTGGTCTACACATGTCAGGTTCAGTAACTGTTGCAGATTTGAGCCTCGTACATATCAGGACCCAAGCCGCATTATCGAAATTATATCTGCACTACCTATAGGAAGGACGAGCTCGTTAGGTACCAGCTGGACTTCACCTTGTAACCCTCAAAATGAATAACCGACCTTCTTCGAATTACTACAATGACGGATATTTCTAGAACAGCCAAATGGCAGATATATGGGCAAGGCGCGAAAATATACTTCCAGGTACTGGATTATTTCGGCAAAGACGAGAACGTTGGAAAATGTGAAAAGTGCAATCACGACTTGAGATTGGGTAGTCTGACCATTTCGCAATCGCTTAGTCAGGCTGTTCTGGGTTCGTACTCGGTACAATTGCTCCTTGATTACCGACGTAAGATAATTACCAAATTCCTGTACAGCCCGCACAGCCACCTCTTCGAGACAAACAAGCCACAGTACCTGAAACTCCTGCAATACCTGAAACAGGTATGGTCTTGTATGATACCGTTATCGTACAGTGCTGTTGCAGATACCATTAGGTGTTTTACGACTCGACCGCGACTCTATCAAAATTGTTGAAGCCCAAAATTTTCTTGCCGATAGTACTACTAATTTTGGAACATATAGGTTGGATCTACACTATATATGGATCAAAGAAGCAGAGGGAGAGTTATATTAGGAGAGATGGAGCGAGCTCCCAAACAACTAACGTATTTTCCATGCGAGCTGCGCACCCTACCCAAAACGCGTCCATGAATTAGAACTCTGTTAGCTTAACCACCCACCGTGGCACCAATTCGCTCTTGAATTCAATAGAGAAAGAGGGTAGGACCTTATTAGTTATTATCGGTTCTGAGAGATGCAGTATGCGCTAGTACCGGAAGAAGCCAATGAGGCCATTGCTCAGTACTTGAGATGTGTATTTCTGTATAGTTCTATCTGCAAATTTAAGGGGCTCGTTTAAGCTGATTAAGCAGTTGATGCCTTGGGAATCAGGGAGCAGTGGTTGTTGAATGAAATAGACTACACTAGTAAGATTCTTCTCCACTTTGACCGACAGTTATCCAGGCTTCTAAGAGTCAAGAAATTAGCGCTATTCGCGAAGCAGCACGCCGTTTTAAAGTGCTTAGTTAAGGAACAAACTGGAAGCCAGAGATGTCAGGAACCGAAAAGTCGCACTAAAATGACTCACAAAAGCTCACGATGCCTAATGATGTTTTCCGCACCTCCATCATGTTAAGTAAGTTAAGTAATACCCTGAGCCCAAATACGTACAGTGTCTCCAGTCGTTACAGTACAGCGATTTTCGAAAACAGTTTACCCCTCAGACACACGGTTTGTTTCTCGGCTCGTACCCGAAAACTGCGCTAGTCCATATATGGCTAATTCAAAACTAACCCCAGCTTAGCTGTATCGCAGTATTTAATGTATTGGGATTCTGCGTCAAATGAGTCATTGTTAATTACCGTACACGACAATGGAATGTTCTAGGAAGACAGTCGCAGGCACAACGGCAATCTGGCGACCTGGCCTGATCCATGCCCACTCGCTTCTTCCTTTTTCTCCATAGCTGTTACTGTATCGTCTACATCAACATACATGTCGAAGACTCCGTAGAGTACTAACTTGGTAGGCTAAGTTGGTTCTCGTTTATGCTCCCCATAGCACACGTTTCCTATCGCAACTCTCATTCGTCATTGGGCTTGTTGGGAAAGCCAGTACCGCTCACTCATGCTGACAGGCCTCCAGGCTTTAATCGTGTGTAGATATGGACGGCAGCCCTATCATGATAATTACATCTCTCAGCCCCAAGAATACGAACCATGGGAACAGGATTCACAATATTCTCCCCCTACCCCGGGATACTTCCGAAGCCCATATGCTCCATCTTCCAACTGCAGCCCTTCCCCATCCACCCCACCCGAGAATGATCGCAGCTCCGCGAGGCAACGACCTAGTACACTGCCTCTGCTACAAGAATCCGAATGGGAGCCAGAAAAAGCCTACGACGAGGATCCACCAAACTGCATCCATTATTTCATAGAATGGCGAGTCACCCTTAACAAGAAGACCGTTGTTAAAGACACGGAAGAAGATCTTGTATTGGCCCCAGGCGCCTACTGGAAGTTGTTCCTGGAAGAAAAGCTACAGACCGTCCTCCTAGAGAAAGTGCCCCGCGACAAAAGGGTCAGAGTTGATGACACGGCAATCATGGTCTCAAACAGCGACCGTTCCCAGCGTGATCTGAACAAGCGTTTCAACAAAACTGAAATAGTTTGGGCCCCAATTGAGAAACAACTCAGGATGTGGTCGAGTCATTTCTGCCGTGGAAAAAGACTCACGCTGAGAGTCTGTTTCAATTACGTAGAGGACTGCAGTTACCCACCCGCTGGACGGAAGGGTGAAAAGAGAGGGAAATCCTCCGTCACGAAGCGGATGCTTGGCGATCGCGATGCCCAGCTGGATGCTGAAGAAAGTTCATGCGGACAGCAATCTATTTGGCGCCACGTTTATGATCTGATGAAATGTGACTCAGCCGCATGCCACTTGGGCCCTTATTGCTGGCTAGACCCGAAGGGAAAGAAGCATTATCGACTTCGGACGCAAACGCTCAGACGTCTGGTCACCTATGCCGAGAAAGGTGGTATCCTGGAGACGCACAGGGACGTCCCGGATGAAATCCGAGATGAGCTCTACATGGAAGAACAGCAGAGGGAAGAAAAAGATAAGCGCAAAGGCAGTAATATTCTTGGCAGTCAAATGTCACATTTGCCGATCAACATTAATGTTCACCCCCCTGGAGTGGCCACAACGGCTTCAGCTGTTGTGACAGCTGGGCAAAAATCCGTGAGTTCGTTGAAGATCCCTGGTCTCAAGGACGTGGCCGTCAAAGAATATGGTGAGTGGCTTGCATCTAATGTATCTGATGATACTCTGAAAGCTGCATTTCGACAAGCGTGTGGTATAACCCTGTCTGATGGCTTTGAGCTTGAGCACATCTACAAAGATCAAAATCCGGAATTTTTCGTCAGCAAAGGAATCAAACCCGGAATTGCTCGGAGTTTCGTAGAAAACATTGGGGATTGGGTCGAGAATGTGAAAAAAGTTCTGCCTGTTCTCGAGTTGGTGTAGACAAGCTGTGGGAGTTGCCTGCTGTTATTTGGTGTTTTTCTTTCCCGCTCAGTTTGTATGCAACTCTGGAATATGAAGCACAAGTACGTCCTTTTTTTGTTCGAGATAATTTTAGTGTGAATTTTGTTCCGGGGTCAAATTAGCGGTAGGACAAAGTGAAGCGTGGTAAAGGCCCCCATCGGATGCTAGCGATGTGACGTTCCGTGGGCCCGGGAATCACCCTGTTTTCTCGCCCAACGAGTCTGTTCGTCAAAAGCTCGCTTTCTTCCCCTTTCATATGCCTCAGGCCCCGTTCTCGAAGTTCTGAAAAGAAGTCAAAAGCAGCGTCGAACGTATCAGGATATGCAAGCTGTGTGCCAGATGCTTCTCCCATAATGATGCATTCTGAGCCAACGGCGTTGTTTGATGTGGCACTCCGATCAAATATTCGACGCACGGGAATTTGAAGGAAGTCTCGAGTCTAGGTTGAGCATGAACTAGCCGCCCTTGCGATTAACTGGTTTCAGGTGAACTTACAAGCTTCATGGTCGCGACTCCGGACGCAGTTGTATAGAACGCTGGGCCAGCATTTGGATTGGGTATACGAGCAAGCACTCTTTTTCCATCATTCATGATCAAACGGAAGACCTTGTTATATCCTCCTTCGGCCAGCTTCGTTATGGAGATGCAGCTCTCTGATCGAACGGCTTTGGCCGCGAGGCTTTGCAGCTCAGCAAGGTAAAAGGCCTTATCCCTGTCCCTGAGCTGCTTTTCTCCATCTCAGAACCATCATCCACTGGTACAACAGAAGAAGTGCTCGTGATCAGGATTTGGTTGTCATTTGGTCGGAGAGACTCGTGATCGTGCGAACGATGCGAAACGGAAGAGTAGTGGTCGTAGCTTGAAACCGAGATGGTGCTGAAAAGAAGACAGACTTCCGTGGTTGAAAACAACAAGGTGAACAGTTTCTCAAATTTGGAAGAGCTGAAAGTGCACGACGTCCCATGACAACGTTCATTGCTACATAGTGTCCGGTTGAGAACAGTCCCAAAATCATTGGCGCCAAGGGCTGGGTGTAGCCGCCTGGACTTCTTGGCGCTTACTAAGTCACATCAGCCACAGCTACTAATTTTAATTTTGAAACAGCATGACGATTACAACCGTATGTACAGGGATGGATGCATGTGACGGACATGAAAGGGACTGCAGTGGTGGTGGAATGGCCTTAGCACATCATTTATTTGATGTTGGTCATTATACTGACCGCTTTGAACGTTCAGCAACAAATTGCGGGGCCAAGATATTGAGTCAAAAATGTTATTCACCACCGACGGCTGATGATCAAAGACCGAAGACTTCGACCATAGTTTCAATGTTGTCTTTCGCACAAAAGCTTCTACCTCCTACAGTGGGGTCCCACAGTCGGAAACCAGTATAATGTACTGTTTCTACCTCCCACCCATATGGTCGGAACAGAATTATACTACCTTCTAAATGCATAGACCGTCCAGCAAAGGCAAATTCTAAGTGATGTGTCCCAAATCTCACCTAGCGTGTTATTAGGGCCGTAATACACCCTGTCCTATGGAATGCCACTGTACCTCCACGTCCCTCGGTTTGCATAAATTGAATGAAACTGGTGGCAAAGACCGCATTCTCAAACATCAACATAGTATCAAACAATATGTTGGCGCAAGCACGCAAGTAAATCAACAGCAGTGCATGGCGCCCAGAGATACAGCTCCATGGCGATGACAATAATAGAAAAACACACCCAAACATATTCACGAATAAGAACTTCCCAACCATTTTTCAGATAGCGATACCAGTTCTGCACTTTCATGGTTCTAAAAGCATCCAGTATGCTAAGACAGCGTGTCCCATTTTTGGCTCGGCCTCCAAAACTCCGGTCGAAGGGTACAACAGTTTGTTCATTCTCGGGTAGCATCGATGCCGCAACTCTTACATACATAGCTCCTGTTAAAATCGAAGCCGAGTATTCCGACACAATCGGGATTGCATGAAAGACGATATTGGCGCATGTTGTTAGTGGATAAGGTATTCTTTCATAAGCCTGGTTACTCAGCGCAGCGAAAACAACGCCGCGGAAGAAAGCCAAAAGGGTTGTTGCAAGATAGTGAACGCAGTTCGGCAGGACTATATCCAGAAATGCAACTGGTAGTATTTCGAGCCATTCTCGCCAGCCAGGAATTCTCTGCCAAATCGTCTGTTTTCTGGGTTTTGAAACGACGGTGTGAACCCAAGCAGCGTGGAGGTTCGTTAGAGAAAGTCCCAATAACAGCCTTGATAAGCCAAGGACAGGGAATGTGGCTCCGTCTTCTGCAGAAATTGGTTTAGATAGAGCCATGATCACAACTGTCAAAAGCATATATATCATGAACTCCTCGAGGCCAGTGAAAATGAACCAAAATCCTCTTTCGTTGTGCAAGTGCCGACGAGCAAGGCTTCGTTGATTGGTGACAGCATTGGATGTAGTCGAGATAGTAAAAATATTGCCCATGATCATTATACTGCCGCATATTAAAAAGCCAGTCACTATGTTGTTTGGATCACTATCGATGACTCCAGCGAGCGATAGGACGAATAAGCCGGCGAGGCCGAGAAAACCACCACACAGGGTAGGAAATAGTTCTCGGATGGAGTTATGTCTCAGGCTCCAGAGGAACTCCCTGGCATTCTCCGATTCGTCCCTTGTTGTTCTACCACTTCGGCCGGTAGGTGGATCCTCGATTTTTCCAACTACAAACAAACCGGTCTCTTGCGGGTTTTCGTCCTCTATGGAAGTTGGGGTTTCTAGGATAGCCAGGGCCGCTATGACGCTTCCATCTGTGTATTCGAACTGAAAGACCATGCTTTATTAGTGTCACGCTTTCCCCAAAATGAACTTAGCAGGATCTGTCAGGTCTCACCATAAAGAGAAAAAGTAAACTAAATAGTGATGTCGCGACCACAATCGTGGGCATCTCGGTCTGGAAATCCGCGTTGGAGAACCGCACGAGACAGAACAGGGCAGACTGCCACCGTGCCAGGGATCCTAGTGGCATCAGGCCGAACGATCACGAATGAGATAAACACTTGAGGGAACAGGTCGTCGTCTACAGCCTCGCTGGGAAGGTAGGGATGCTCGAGTTAAAAGAGGAGATGAAGACTACCACAGCCCGGATGTAAGTGGTAAATGTGGAAGAAAAAGGTGTGGAGGGGAAAAGGAGGGTGTGGGTCAAGCCACATCGCTAGATCTCCCACATCTTACGTAGACACTCTATGGAGATTTACAGTATTTTACAAAGACTCATTGAGCGCTGAGATCTAATACGCTAAAAGACACGATACGGTCAAGCAGGGATTGTTTATAGGGTAGCCTATTATGGACTAGCTTGGTTTCAGATACGGGCCGAGGCACAATCCATGTGTTGGGAATCTATTTCCCACTTTCACTGTATCCCTGCCCACTCTCCAGTCCCTAATACCCCCGCGGCCCTAGGTCCAAGGCATTTTTTTTATTTTTTTATTCAACCTTCTCACCGAAGTAGGTGTCCTGCGACTCGGAAAAATAGAATGATCCACCTCCACTAGTCTGTCAATAGCACCCATAATCCCTAAGCGCAGCCCTGTCAACATCGAGAGTTCATTTATCTATCTCTCATTCCTGCTTAAAATGGCGCGTATCCCTAATCGATCTGCGACCTACGAAGAAGTTCGAATTTACATTGCGCAGACCCTTATATCCAAGTATAATGCAGGCCATGACTTCGCAGAAGATACTGCCCGCTCGTGGCGATTAGGGCGGGGTTCTGAGCTTTATGATGCGAAATTGGAATATTTTCAAGAGGTATTTGGGATGGATACGGGTCTCTGTCTATTCCAAAGTGTCTGTGAGGATAGAGACAATGCTTGGAAGCAGTCAGTTATTGGAGTTATTTGCTTCTGTAGGTTACCACTGTTCAGCCAATACGAATTATATTGATCGCTATATGCTAGGGATGACTATTGTGTCCGCTGCGTTGCTCTTTTGGTTTCATATCCTACCATTACTTCGCGGCCAAACAGGCTGTAAGTGACTTGTAACAGCTGGTATCCTATATTATCAGTGTGCTAATAATCTCTTTGCATAGCACCTTCCCAATTACTCCTTTTTGGCTTAACCAGGGCAATCTATGCTTATCTAAGCCCTAGGCGCGATGACTATATGCTAGTGAGTGGTTTGTTTAGTGCCTGTATTGCGTTAGTTGCTGCAACGCGTGGCTAGTGAATGCACTGGGGATCTCGAGGGACACCACAACGCATGTTATCTCCGAATTTACACAATACGGACCGTGCAATAGGCCAGTATTTTTCCACCTACACTACCGCTTAAATTAGCGATCAAGCCCGGACGTTTCTAGGGCTAGCATCCGAGGAAGAATGCACAGCCATGCATGAAATTAAGAAGGGGCACATGTATCTTGATAGTAATTAGGACGAGCGAAACCGAACATCTGGACCGTTATAGTTGTTAAAGAAAACAAAAGAGTCGACAGATTAGACAGGGAGCGGGATTGCATCGAAGCGCCATGTGACCTACATCCCTGGACTCACTTGTGGGTGGATGGGGGTTGTACACGGTACAAGACGGATTCTTACAGTGATATAATCAAGAGCGTTTTGCTACTGTTAGCCGATACCATATCATCTGGACTAGGATTGTTGAGAATGTAAGCAAAGTAGATTAGAATGTTTATACTTCAGGTCGGAAATTGGTTAAATCTGATTATGGATATCGTAGTATCACGGACGAAATGCAGCCTTGATGGGGAGAGAGCTATTTAGTGAGGTCTAACTGGGCATTCAAGAGTGATAGATGAGTGAAGAAGCCTCTTCGGGGTAAATAAGATGGAAGGCCACTGACACACTCATGTGCATGGCATTCTCGTGTAAAAATCAAAGGTTGAGGCTCTTTCGCGCCGTATAAAATATTATGCCTATTCTTGTACATTGGCGGCTATACCGTATGAAGATTGGCATGAATCAAGTTGGGGTTCGGCAATTAACCTCCAACAGTGTGGAGTTAAAACTGATTTCGAATATGACTGTACAACAGTGAGGCCCACGAAGTCGGATTTC
>MUGJ01000031.1:3760-37391 GCA_008931945.1 Penicillium sp. BW_162_3FA | reverse complement strand
AGCTTTTAAAACTGCTTTATTAAACAAAAATTAATATATATTATTACAATAAATATGAACATTAAGATTGTAGAGGTATGTTTCACCAATTTCTTTAATTAACCTTCAGCCGATTATCTGAGGTTCTCGGTCCATAGGTACTTTGTACAATTTTGGAATGGCCAATAGAAACCCACTGTTCTCTACTGACCAAAGGAGGCCCTCAGTAAGGTTAGAGGCCGTTGCTCAAGGGCTTGGCACGGAGAAAAGATTCAATTGAATTATGCGATCGTCAAATACATTTGTGGGCCTATTGTGTTTACGCCGTGCCTGTCGGCTTGTTCGTAATTTCCATTTTGAAGATGAACCGGTGAATGGGTCTGAGGGGCTTAATCGGCGAATGTGTAATCATCAAATCCTCTGTCAACTTAGTCCACTTATGTATATATCGTGTTATTCAAGTGAATCTCACTTTCTTAAACATTGTTTATGGCTCACCGCGAGTAGAGTGAAGTATTCGCCCGATTTGCCAGCCTCGTTCACAATCTACCTTCTGCCTGTAGTGTCGCTTAGCCTAGCAGTCTTCCAATTTGCACAGTATGGCGGCTACTGAGAAATATCGAATAACAATGTCAGCTGGGGCACCATGTACAGCTTTACTGAGACAGACCCGTACAAGACAGACCCGCACACGCAGGTCTTTCGTCATCAATATAGGGCTGAATACTTTCAGAGGCAAGGAGTAAAGTACAGCCATGACCGATGTTGCTTTCCATGTCGATAACAGGGATGCCCTTCCAAGTCCTGACCTCATAGTACATTACAGGAATATTGATATGAACAGAACTCAATTGATCGGTCTTACACCTACTGGCTAATCATACCGGCCCTTGCATAAAATCAGTATGACAGATACAAGTATCTAGAACTAGAGGCTTGGGGCGTTGGAAGCTTTGATGCAAACTCAGTAAACAAGATAATTCAGCATATTGGCGTTGCATCAACGATGAGATCCTAGGCCTCGCAATCTTTTCACTGAAGGGTGCCTGGCATTCTCCGAAGGGGTATGTAAGGGCAGGTTGATCGGCTAGACTAGGCAGCAATAGCATCTTTCATCAATTCGACCTCTTTTATCTCGTGCTTCGGCCTCTTGTCTAAATACCCGTTGGATACCAGACGCTACTTACTATACCCTTGCAGGCCTTATTGATTAGTGTCTCCTAAACATAGTGTATTAATTAATAACCTTATCTGTCAACGGCGCTTGCCAAAGTCATTCGGTCAAAATTTGAACGAGAGTCAACATGCGCCCACCACTATTCCGATATTATCTGCCTAGAGATGGGTACACAGGATGTGAAAGCAACAGTAGCGGGCGTCGTCTGGTCCCTTCAACCCTTGTTGCCACCGGACCTAATGATAATTCAAGAGCATCATCGTAACCAATGTCTAATCTATCTACTTCCAGATAGAGAATCTGCAGCGAAGCAATAACCTATACGGAAAGTCTTGCGACTCCCAAATTTACGAGTACAAAGTCCCTAGTCATGACGAGGTCTAAGTCAGGGCTAAGCTTGTGGACCCTGCCTCAAGGCTAGCAGAGGTGTTGGGCCGGAAACTCATATCTCAAATGGTAACAAGGACGGTGTCCGGGGCACGGTCACATGCGACCAAGAACTAGAGTCTATTAGTCCAGGTCTCAGTGCCTGGGCTCAGTGATACCGAACCATAGGCAGAAGACCAGACATTGGAGACCTAGCAAGGCTTGAGACCGCGGTCTCAAGACCGGGCAGGCCACCGGACAGCCAACTGGTGGCCCTTACGGGTTTAGAACTCGTGCGGTTGCAGGTCCTAGAACAAGAGTCACATGATGCCGTGAGACCGAGAAGCTGACGCTATAAGATTTCATCCTGCTTTTCTCCGTCCGCTTTGACCATCTCGGCCACCTCGGCCACTTTGTCCCGGGTTACTTTGAGGTCCTGCCAGAGACTCATGAGAACAATATTCGAGCCATCGTCTATTGCGGCTTGGGTGCACTGCGCTGCTGTAACAAGGCGCAATGCCTTATTATAGAATCGCGCATGTTGATTCTCCTTACGAGCGTACTTAAACGCTATACGTTCTGCTTCTGACGGATCATTCGGGTCGACCTGCACCTGATCCGTCACCTTCCATTCCCCTTTTTCATATGCTTTGAAAATGATCCTGGTCGTGCTGGAAGAAAGGATTTGCTGCGGCTGGAGCGCTTCCGTTAGAGGTGGGACAGTAAATTCACCTATTCGGAGACCCTGGAGCGCAGGCTCACGCGGGTCGCCCACATTCACGAGTGTTTTCTTCGTGGTAATTGGCGGTTCACTCTCCGAGAACTCGTGGTAATTAGAAGAACCGGTCGTAACCTGGTGACCTTCTTGGACTTGTTTCTGCTCTTTAATGAATTCGAACTGGGTCTTGCCCTTCTCTGCCCGGGCAGTTCGTGCAATTAGACCTTGTCGAATGATTTGATTAGCCTCCATACCTGGCACCGGTGCTTTCTCGTTCGATGCAGAACCCTCAGCCAGTTTGTTCACATATTGGGCGAATGTTGCTTCGTCGGGCTCAGATGGTGAAATTGGTTCGCTTGTAGCCAAAGCAGGCTGTCCTTCTGGTGTTCGGGTAGAGCTTGTAGTCCTAGCTCGGACCTCTGCCTCCTGTTCAAGTTTTTGAAGTTCTTGTTGTACTGCATCTTCTGCTGGGCCCATTTCCTCAGATCTACCATTCAGGCTTTCACAATCCGATTGGGTGATGCTAAGAAGTTGTTCGGGCTGCCGTGGGCTACTTGCGCGAGAGTCGTCCCGGAGTATTTCTTCCGAGAATTCAGCAGTGCGAGGTATCTCTTGTTCCTCTACCAAGATATTCGAGCTTTGTGGATATTCCAGTGAATAACTGGCTGGGCCTGAGGGTTGAGAGAGAGTATCCGGTAGCGATGACATGGGTTGGCAATCGTTTTCTTCGAGACCATCCTGGATGTCACGCTCGCTCAAAGACGACGATTCATATTCCGAATCTTCTAAGATGCTTCTCGTTTCGGCAGGCTGTAGAGAGAAGTGTTCCTCTTGCTCCACTTGCTTGCCTTTGTCTTCTTGCGCGGTTCGCTGGTCTTGCCCTTGCTCTTCATAATTGACATCTGCCAAAACCTCCGAACCTGTCTCAGGGCTACTTCTAATGCTGTGAATATGATTATATTGCGAGGTAAGATAATTATCTTCACCAATATCAATATCGCTGGGGGATCTGGCTGTAGTTATATCCTCAGCTTCAGAGGTGACCTGGACTAAGTCATTCATGGCCGTGTCCTGTTCATCATTGGCGGGGGTGTGTGAGTCAGCTGGAATGAAAGGTTCCTTATTACCAACTGTTTCACTCCGCTCTTGTCTGCGAAACCCGCCTCTCTCTTCCTGCCTTCGAAGCCGTCGCTCTCGACGTAGTTCTCGGCGGGAACCTTTGCGCAAGGAAGAGGCCACACGCGTACTCACCGGTAGGGGAGTGAAAGGTGGGTCATCCACTGGGACGAACAAAGGGGACTGCAGACCATTTTCTGGGCCATGAGGCCGGCGTTTCGTATCAGTCAAAGGCTTGCCGAAGAAGGCAAAATACACACTCTGTCTCACGTAGAATGAAGAGACAACATTCAAACTTGGTTCTCTCGCATGAATCCGGTCAAGGAACAGCAGATGTCGATCTAATAGCTGCGGATCTTGACGTGGCAGCCCACAGCGAGACTGGATCGTTGGTGTCCGCCCTATAACAAGTTCAGATGGCGGGAGGGCTTCGTGAGCAACTGCAGAAGCGAAACAATCTACCACCCGGTCAATGAGAGATTCGAATGCGAATAAGTCGTATCGATAGCTGCCCGGATTGCGAGCTTTTAAAAGCGCCTCACGAGCCACATGCCGATCAGGAGAGCGATTCAGCCAGTCGGTTGCGGATGTCGAGTTGAATCCGAGTTTCTGTGACAGAGCAGCCATGTTGTAGAGTACGACTTCATCCGCCTTGCCGCAGTTGGTTTTTGCAACGACTTTCTTGCTAGTTGCCTCCCTCCCCAATTGTGGGTAAAACCGCATAACAAACAACCAGAGTTGTCGATATGCGAGTTCGAAAAAATTCGATCGTGAGCCTGCATGGCTCCGGAAAGTCGTCTCCGATATCTGCACTAGACATGTCTCCCTGGACCCGTCGAGTTCGAAAACGTGTTTCATAGCCGCTCGAACCGTAGTGCTCCCTTTACTACATTCAGCGAGCTGTTTCATACCATTTCCGCAAGCTTCCAAATATTTGACGTCACGAAAGAAAGTGCGAAGAGAAGGGATAATTCCATCACAAGCCTCGCGGGTAGCCATCCTTTCCCAGATGTTGGATCTTTCGGTCTCAGTAAAGCGGGAGAAAGCTTCGCCGCTTAGTATTAGGCCTTTTACGGCCCTCGTCTCGGAAGAACATGCTGCTGGAGCTCTCAACTGGAGCACCTCCACGGTTTGAATGTCAATTTTCGCCATCTGGTCTCGGTCGCCACTCACTAGACTTGACCAGAATACCTTGACGTGTTGTAAATAGTGGATGATTTCCTGCGCCATTAGCCAAGGAAGATGCCAGATTTGGGGATAGCGATAATGACTGACTTCATCGCACTTCAGTGCGAGTACACGATTGAGAGAACCAAAGCTCATGCCGTCCCAAAGGCCAGGAATTGGCAAAAGCGCGTCGAAAGCGGCACAGATGTCGACGTTATCAGGAGACATCAACTGTCGCAGTCGCTTGGCTTTGTTTTCCGACAGGCGTGCCCACCAGCGCTTCTGAAATTGTGCATTATGCTCATTTTGGTACTGTCGAAGTTTGCGGTATACTTCGCCGTCGCTGGGAGTCTTCTCATTTGCATACTCGTCGATCAGGGTGTTTCGTAGATCGTGGCTTATATCTGTGAAATTGTCAGAGATGAAGGGAATCAACGATGAATATACCCTGGAGGAAACAAGGTGAAGTGTAGAGGGGTCCCACCATCAAGATAGAGGTCTACGGTCCACCATCGCTCGCTAGGAGCAAGCACTTCTTTAGCGGCCCTGAGGCGATGTTGACCGTGAAGGCAGTGCACTTGGCCAGATGGGAAAGAAAGAACTGAGAAGTTCTCAGGAGGATTAGTTAGTAGTTCATCGGCCGTAGTCTGTGCCGCCCGGCGTGCGCGCTTCAAGTGTCGAGGAGTAACAACAGCTGTTACATGATTTTGGACATCAAATCGATGGCAACCGTCTTTACGAAAAACCTCGCATAATCTCTCGACGTTTTTTTGATCAAGCTGTCGAGCGGCGGATGGGTGGCGAGATATCTGGTTGAGATCTATCTTGGCGGTACCCTGGTACTTCAAGTGCCGCTCGGCGGTCAGTTGTAGCTCCGCATCTGTGAACATCGATTGCTCCATAATCGAAAATCAACTGCACGAAAGCAGAGGAGCGTGGGTGCAGCTACAGTCCGCGGACTTGAATGCGTATTTGTATGTTATGCATAAAAAGCACGAGACCGATTCTTACTAGCGATCAATGGATACTTCCGCAGGAAACAAAGTGGCTGATAATTTGAATAACCAGCGGCGAAGATCAGATTGGAAAATTTGTGATTGGTCTGAAACTGAAAGGCCATAGCAATCTTCCGAAGGTGTAGGTACTGCATTTGATTGGGCTTGTGGCTTTGGTATGGTTTATTTAATAGATTAATCACCATCTTTTGGAGTTGAAAGGCATTCCAAAATGGCTGACGAATTATGGCATTCAGAAATAAAACACACCTCTCTATTCCTTCTCTTGAAGAAACATTCGTCAAGCACTTAGTCAATTGCGTTGGTAAAACTATGCCCTTACAAGCATTTTCATTGCACTTTGTGGAATTTCTAGTTAATCTTCAAATGCTCAAAACCTATCATTTAATTACATCACAAATATTCATTGATCTCACCCAAATCAAAGTTTTACCTTTGAAATACCAACAGAATCGACTCAATCTCTCAGGGAAGCAAGAAGTTTGATTTTGAGGATCAAGTACAGGCGAATGGATGGTTGACTTCATTTACCCCGTCCCCTTACCGAAATTAGATTCTAAACCACAACCCACTACGCTAGGTACGGATTCGTATTTCGGTCTAGTGGTCAGTTCAACTACCGAAGCGATTTGCAGGCTACAACAACTAGATATATATTTCTTTACGTATGTGTACCGTGTGCCACTTCTTAAGCAAACTTAGCGCCTCTCCAAGGCCTGCCGTGACCCCTCTAGCCGTCGTAATATTTATGCCGCCCCCATAGCGTGCGGCTTTAAACCCGTTGCGATGCTTCGGCGAAGTCCAGAATAGCCTTCACTGTCTTGGTCCGTGAAGCAGTGTAAATCTTACCTCTTCCTTCCTCTCCTGGGCCCCCTAACAGAGTTGACATGCTGTTGAACGCGTCGTCAACTTTTCTTTGGAGTTCGCGTCGTAATTCTGTCAATTGCGGGAAATGAAGCAACATATGGTGTACACTTACACGGTCGCCACAAATGCACAGATTGTCATCTTGGAAACAGGAAGCCTTAGCGTATTTTGATGAACAGCAGTGTCCTGTTCCCAACCGCGTTAGTAAGTAGACTCGGTTTCTACATAGAGATCCGTAATGCCGTCTCCTGTACTTGGCCGGCAATGTGTTTCTCGCTGTGTTTTTGACAGCGTCAACGTCGGCGTTGCGCAGCCGTGGGGTTGGTAACCCTTTCCACTCCGTTCCTTCGTTTCAGGGCACTGGTGATGCGCGCTGCGCACGCTGTGGCCCTGAAACGATGAAAAGAAAAGGCAGAAACAGAAAGTTAAAGCCATCGATTTGGTTGACTGATATTTGGATTAGATATTGACTAATGAAGAGGTAGAAAGTAGCTGACTAATAGGAGCAACATCTTGGACAACCGACAAATTAGTAATCTGTTAATCAACTATCGTATTTCGATTGTGCAAGTATCTCGGCATATAATGTTTTTCGTGGTATTTGAGAACGCCTCTCTGGAACTGGCGTGGTGGCCGGTGGCGAGGCTTTGATTTCGTTGGGCGTGTCTGGCCACGTAATTTGTGTGGCATCCTCATCGTCGGTCACTAGGTGCAATAACTTCAGGGGATTCCTGGGACTGGTGCATGATAGGAGGTGATTCGTCTGTAACCTTGTAGAAACCTGATGAATAGACAAAAGTGTTCGCCTTGTACTGTAAACCACAATTATGATAATAAGCGCATGGGAAAGCACTGATACAAGTGATCGATCTGCGGGCGCGAGGGAATTACGGCAGGGATAAAGGGAAAGGAAGGGGCGAATAGGAAGAAGAGTGAAGAAAACCAAGAATATGGCGAAATGGTAACACGGAAGCTGGCAGATGATTGCAACAGCAAATAGGAAGAGGCTTGTTGTAGTTCAGATGAATAAATTGATTGTTCATTGTACCGGAGGGAATAACTGGGGCTATATATACAGTGAGAAGATCAAGTTGATTTTAAATCAACTTGGTTCTTCTGTGTGAATCGCAGCGTTCTAAGCAGCGTTAACTCAGCCTTGCGCAGGCGCATGGTTTGTAACCCCTTTCACTCCGTTCCTTCGTTTCAGGGCATGATTTCATTATTCACACATTTTCTTCCGACTCCCTGTGTTTGAAGCATGGCTAGTCAAATTAGAAAAGGCCCCCGTTAGTTTCTTTTCTTACCTGACTGGCTGGGTAGCCTTAGTACGATGGAAATGAGTCCCCTTAGCAAAAAAGTCTTTTTTGTGGTATACAGAATGGACGCACATTCGTTTCTACTTTCCGTGAGCTAAGTTGTGAGAGTGCAGGTATAAGTAGTCTCGAAAACTACAGTACGGGAACATGGCACATCGGCCTCGTTAGAGGACCCGTAGCCCCCCACCCCCCACCACCAAGGGGTCCTGTGATACAGGGTCCAACTCACGAGAAGCGAGGCCACTGTTCTTTACGTCGATTGCAACCCTTTCACCTCATTGTTTGCTTATGGTCACGACAAGTGCAGCGGAAAATAAATTTCCGTATTCAAATTTAGGCTCTACAATTTGGTTGACACGACTAGTACTCAAATCAATAATCAGCAGAACAAAACATGAACATAAAACTGCAGGTGTTGGTAAGCATTGAAGCAGTGTTCGCTCTTAAGAATGCAGCATCTGAGCCCGCCCGCGGGTAAGCTTCACACAAAGAGCGACGTCGCTTAATCCGTCACTTCGATTGCCCCCTGTAATTCCATTTCATGTTTAAAATTGTAGTATTTAGCCAGCGCGTAAGAGCGCGCCTCCATCTGGTCTCCCATTCCAAGCGATTCAAAGTTTTTAATCATGCCCAACATCTCGTTCAAATACTCGTCTTTGTTGTAAGTAAGCTGAGGTGGGTTTTCCTTTCTTTGTTCGTGCACTACGGTATTTCCACTCAAGGATTGTGGAGGGGTTTCCGGATTGCTCTGGCTTCGCGGTTCCAGGTTCTGGGCGTTCTGGCTTTGGGGATTCTGGTTCTGGGGATTCTGGTTCTGGTCACTCTGGTTCTGGGCTGCTGGCCCCTGATTCACGATGCCCGACTCCGGCCAAGGTGTTTCTCTCAGTGGAGTAGGGCTCTGATCTCTTTCTTCTCTCGCCTCTCCCTCCCATCCCTCATCTAGTCTCTTTCCCGCCCAGTCCCTGAACCTTCTGACCTGAAGACATGCCATTTCGTAGAACTTTCTGTCAGTTCGTGCACTTGAGTCTTTCGCTGCACTGCTTAGCGTTTTATATTTTGTTCGATCAATCCAGACTGCTTGATTTTTGCCTCCTGGTTGTGTGGCAGTACCCTCTAATTCCACAAGTACTGTGCTGAAGGGATATATGTATTTGATGACCTTGTTGGAAGGGTTCAGCTCCTCCACCGATTTAAGGATGCCAAGCATGGTATCGCCTCCATGTCTGGGTAACCAAGCGATTGCTTTTATAGCGCTGATTTTGCCCTTATATCTATACACGTCGGCTTCATCATCTCTCTCCATAGCTTTGCTGTGGGGCGCTCCGAGGAGATTTGTCACATTCTCCAATTTCGTGGAGGCCGATACTGTGCTCCATATAAGCATAGGGCTATTTCTTACCCCGTAAAAGTTGAGGGAGAGTCTGCGGCTCCGCGCATGAAGGAAAACAGTACCATTTTCTAGGGAGAAGCCAGTATGTGCTTTATCTGGGATCGGCGTTGTAATGAGGTCATCGAAATCCTTTGGTTGGCGGTTCATCTCCTCCCTAATGAGCTGAGGTTGGTCTGAGGACTCTGTTTGGCCGACGGACTCTGTTTGGCCGACAAACAACTCGTTGGAAGCTACGGGATCGTTAGAGTCCACTTGATGCTCGTTGGAGGATCGGGGTTGGGTTGATAGCCCGGTCTCGCTGGCAGACGCTTGACCGAGGTCATCGGTGTGTTGGTTCCTCGAATTAGGCAAGCTTTCATTCTCTGAGGATGTGTCCGCAGCTTGCGGTGTTGCACTTCCACTTTGCCCCAGATTTCCACTCGTTTCGTTTTCGTTTTCTTGCTCCTCTCCGCTGTTTTCGCCATCGACTTCCATTGGCAAGGGATTTTCAATTCCATTGATCTCTGTGTCAATTTCCATAAGATCCTCGTCGATAACTTTTAGATCTTTTTCCATCTGGTCGATGTTCGAGAGCATTTCTTTCAACGATTCTTGAATTTCACTCTGTTTTTCCTCATTATCCTCCTCCTCCATGCGTTTCTGGGTCGCATCTATCGTTTTCTGGAGAACTTTGAGCTCTTCCTTTTTAGAATTTCGAGCTGTATATTGATCGTTCTTCTTTTTCTTTAATAGTTTATTTCGCTCTACGCTCGCTTGTCTGGAAGTTGGCTTGGAAATGCCATTTTTATTTCCTTCGGCCGTCGCTTTTTTATGTCCTTCGATTGTCGCTTTTATCTTGCTTTTGTCTGCTTTTGAAATGCCTGGCGCCATATCTTTTCGTTTGGCGATTCAAAAAAGTGGTGAAATGGCTTTGCTGCAGAGATATCCTTATATTTGTCTTCGTAATCCCAGCGAAGGAGACTTGTCTCGGTGTATGAATAGAAAGTACTGTAGATTTATCTGAAGGGGTTCTCTGGGTATGCAAGCTAGATGAGGGAGACATGGATCAATTTATATCTCACAAGACGCTGATGAGCCGAATTTTACCCTCCGAAGATAGTGTTTTTCAGACTTGATAAAATAAGACCCCTCATTATTCAAATGGTCAATACGTTGCTAAATAAACCCCCAGGCAGGATGTTGAGCTGAATGGCCTTCAAGTTCTAAACCTCAACATACACATCGTGCCAGGCACTAATTGCCTTTCCCCCATATTCTCTATTTCCATACCTAGTTGAAATCATATGGGTAATCATATGAGTCTTGTGGCCTATATTATGCGGTCAATATATCACCGGTGCTTCACTACCAAACACGATCATTAAATGATGCTTCTATTATTCTTTTGGGCGTCTCATTATTCCCTGCAGGAGTAGTAGTAGTAGGAGTAGTAGTATCATTTACACTGGCCCCTCGCCGAAGTTGATTTGACCACTAGACCAAAATACGAATCCGTGCCCAGCCTAGTGGGTTGTGGTTTAGAATCCAACTGCCGAAGCTATATGCAGTATACAACGACTATAAATCCAAGTATTTACATGACTCAAGTACATATCATTACCAGAACTGTTCTGCCGAAACTAGGAAGCGGTAAGGCAAAACAGATTAGCGTCTTTCGGACTTATTTTCCGACAATGAGCTTGGACTGTAAATTAGGTATTTTACCTATTGTATCGAGAACAGCATGGTGTTTTTCGGAAGACGGGAGGAAACCAAAAGCCTCCCCTGCGCATATGTACCCGTAGTGACGGTCGAAAATAGTTCCCCTCTTGGCACACACGCATTGTTTCTGATCATTAGACTACCGGCCATCAATCATGATGCATACCTGCAAGTCAGGGATAATATCAATTTGGATCAACCTTCCTTTTCCCATCAATTCAAAAACTTGTCCAGGTATCCGGGAGAACCAGGTTTTCTCGAGGTGTCATCAAAATCCATAGATGAATGAATTTATTTCCTAGTTTTTGCGCAGAAGATATACTACGGCTGCAAAAGATAGACATAAGGCTAAACTTGATTTTGCTTCACACAAAAGTCGGTTCTGATTAATATAGCTACTTGCTAGACACTTAGGTTGTATTTCATCCATTTGGCCCACCAGTACCAGCTTTAATCTCGTAGCACTTTGTTCCGTTCCTCTCGATCTAGTGGGATCTATCCGCTTCAGCCGCTTTCGCTATTGCGTTAACAGTATACTCATCCGGGTCCCACTTCAGAATCCTGGTACACCCCCGATGATGGAGATAAAACCCGGTTACTTGCTTGCACTTCCACTCCACATAACAACCTCGCTATTGGCTGTTCCAAAAACAATGAATTAAGCATTGAAACGGTTAGCTATCAGGCGGATGGCATTCTGAGTTGTGTGCGGTGAAACCAGAGCGGAAAGGTATCGTGAGCTTTATGAAACTGGACAATTTCGATCGTACAATTATACCACTCTTCCATACCCTGGGTGCCTTTGACTTGAAACCACGGAAGCATCACACTCTTCCTTAATTCACGACTCTCTCTCAATTGACCACTTTCTCTCGATTGACTACACTTTCTCAGCTGACCACACTATCCCAACTGACCACACTATCTCAATTGGCCACTCTCTCTCAAACGGCTACTGAGCCACGACAGGCCTCGGCGAGGCAATAAGTTCGCTTACGGAGTGGTACACGGCACCTGTACGCATAGAGACATATATAGTTGTGAATCCTGCCTATCGTTCGCGAAGCTGATTTGACCACTAGACCAAATATGTCTCCGCAGCCAGTCTAGCTGGTAGTGGCTTATGGTCAACTCGCGAGGGGTCAGGGTAAGTGACATCATCATTATCATAATACCGTATCTAGATGATAGACAATTTTCCAATAGTAATTAGGTCCCTCCACAAGTTGTCGGACTTTCAATCGTATCACCTGGTAAATATTGATGAATATGGATGTGATAAGAGGGTTGGGTTTAGACGGACCGGCTTCGCACCACTTGGCAGAACTCCTTTGCAAGTAACACAGTTCCACCGCGACCAGCGATAGGTCGGAATACAGCAGTCATTACTCTCAAAAGGACATCTGCATGGCGATGGCAATGGCAAAGAACAATATCCCAAGGTACTCGTAGCAAAATACTTCCCAAACAATTTTCAGATAACGATACCAGTTCTGCAATGCCATAGTCCTGAAAGCATCAATGATGGTAAGACAATATGTCTCATTGTTTCTGGCTCGGCCTCCAAAGCTGCGGACGAAAGGTATAACAGACTCATCATCGTCGGGTAGCATTGACGCCGCAACCCTGATATATATAGCTCGTGTGAAAATCAAGGCCAAAATTCTGATACAACTGGAATTGCAAGAAAAACGACGCTTCCAAATGTTTCCTGCGTGGAGGGAAGTCCTCCAAAAGCCTGGTAACCCATGGATACCCCAAATCTCTTCGTCAAATGGTGGGCACAGTTCGGCAGGACTATATCCAGAAATGCTGCTGGGATGATCTCGATCCACTCTCGCCAGCCAGGAGTTCTCTGCCATATCGATTTCTTGCTAGGCTTCGAAATGATGGTGTGAACCCAAGCCGTATGCAGATTTGTTAAAAGAAGCCCGAAAAAGTCAGCCGATGATCAAGCAAGGAGGTAAAAATTGTGGTATATTTCTCATCTCGTGGTATTCGACCTAAACCAGTCCGCTTTTGCTTACAATATCGTTCGATCACGCCATGCTACTGGATCCAAGATCTCTCTGGTACCAAAACAGCATATACATCTAAGGGGACCTAAGAGAGTTTGTAATTGGAGGGCTGTTGATAGGTGGATCGATGAATTACTTGGAAGTCGCAAATGGGTGAACGAGACCACCAATTTCGCATTCCAGGACGCTGAAGAAGTGGCATTGGTAAGTTTTATGTTCTACCTGTATTTTTATTGCTCAAATTGTGTAAGCACCAGCCAGCTGGCAGCCTCCTGAAAAGAGTATAAAACCACCGGCATTTTGATTTCATGGGATATGAGGACTTATTGGCAAAAAAAGAACTAGCTGGATCAGACAGGAACTTACATCATTAGTATTCAAAGGTATCAACTAATCGAACATATTGATTAAAACGCGCCCATAAACCCCAGAATAGAGCGTGATGTACCGTACTTAGATATTGAATAAACCAAAGCGTGTCTCTATATATTCACATCTGATAAGTTGCGCTGCGTACATGGGCTCCAATAAATTGTATAATGATGTCCTAGCGGGCTATATCCCGAGGCTGCTTCCTGAACCACTGAGTATCAGGCAGATCAGCGACCATTGTTCGGATTGGTGGCAACTTGATGTTTTGCTTCTTTGGTGGTCCATGCCCTGTTAAGATACCCGGGAGATGATTTTCAGCGGTCTGGGTGGTCTGTGGTTTCGGGGCGCCATCTATATTTGTCTCGAGGCTAGTTTCGAGTGAGCTCAGGGTCGTAGCTTGACTAGTCATCTGTTCATTCCTCTGGCGCCATTGCATGTTCTCATCTGACTGCCATAGAGAGGCAGCCTGCTCAGGTACTACCAAACATAACTCTGGCTTTTGCCTGTTCAACAATGTAACAGTAAGTAATGAAGCATTTTGTTTGGGTTTTGGGTTTGCAGCAAGTACCTGTCATATGATTCCGCTACCCAGGTTTGCTTATTGCCTGTCCACTCGTATGGCCGGGATAGATAGTTTTGCATCCGAAGGCGACAGGCGAGATGAGTTCGTCCAGGAAGCTCCTTACTGATGGCTGTCCATGTGAGGCCCTTATTTCGAAGGCACATGAGCTTCTTGTCTTCTTCCGCTGTCCATGATTTGGACGTAGAGGGTCGAGCTTGGTGTAACTTTTGGACACTAGAAGACTGAGATGGTACCCGATGGCTTCGCGACGTCAGGCTGGGGGCTGGGCCATTTGTTTTTCCGGTCGGATTGGGAAGAGCGGCTAGTTGAGGTACTAATGGACCTGATTGTCCGATCCAATGGGCTCGGTATGGTCTGCAAGGTACGAGATGCATTTCCATTCCAGATTTCTTTAAAAATCCTGCTGAAAGACAAGGGCTGCGGGAACTTCTAGAGCTAAATAATCTCGTCGAGCTTGGGTGGGATCATCCTCCAGTGTAACTGCGGTGAATCAATCCATGAATTAGTCACGGGTATAATGACTTGGATAGACTGACGATCAATTTGCTTTTCATTCGTCGATCGGCATAATATTGACTAATTACCGTATTAGTTGCACTAGGGCTTTCTCAACGGACCTGCTTGCATGTAGACAATTATACAATGATACCGATGATTTAATGCATAACCACGTCGTTTTTTTCCTATTCACCACTCCGGTTTACGCAATTGGCCGCTCTGGGTTGCACTTTCCGTTTAAGCTTGAACACGCTTCTTTATATGCCAGAGTTGCTTGGTGGCTAACTCATTGGTTCCCAACTATAATGTGCGACAGCTGCGTAGTTAATCTACTTTGGATATGACCTTCCTCTACCTTAGCGGCTGCCTTAGTCTTGGTATGGACTTTAATACCAAACCGATTTACCACAACCCAAAGATGGCAACGGCTTCGGGTTGCGGGTGACTGAGTATGGCAGATACATCAACGACCTACCCTGTCTATTTCCACCCTTTGTAACTCGTATCGTAGGGGTCTATATCAGGAGAATTGGTTCCTTGAGCAAGCACCAAAATATCTTTTTGCATTTACAGACGAAAAACCTTTCAGTGGTCATAATTTATCTTCTATTCCCCCGCGTATGGGAATACAGTGACCCCCAATCAGCATTTTGGGTCTTTGATGACATGCCGAGGCTGGCGTGGCTAGGCCAAAGCTTCTGTGCCCAGAGCCTCTCACCATTATATCTTGTATAAGAAAGACCGTTGAGTGGCCAAATATCTTGCTACCGGTGCCTCGGCTGGATATACGACGTATTATTCGGTGGGAAACACGGAAGACCATGGTGAATCCGCTTTGAGAGTGCTTCCCCCCAACCAAACATCACCAATGCTACCGGTGAACCCAATGCGAGAGTGAGGCGAGAACGTATTGGCCATACGTATTGGCAGGCAGGGTGCTAATCATGCATGTAACTAAATCGGGTTGCTTGATCGCCAGGGGTAAAACGGCCCTAGTACGTAATTCCAGCTACACCTAGTGTCGGCCATGCTAGGCCCCGAGGGGCCCGCTTCTCAGGCAATTATACGGTTCGCCCATATGGCGGCCCCAGTAACATATCCACCTCCTTGGAGCACGAACACCAATGGAAGCGAAACTGTTCGGGCCGGTCAGAAATCCAAAGTCGAGAAAAACATGAATTCAGACTAGGTAGCACACGGAAACTATCTCGGGTAGATTACGCTGGCCTCCTACGCCACCCGTGATAAACATATACGGCTATGCTTCTAGTACACTAACGTAATGATGGGTTCTGTGTCTGAAAATTGTCGCAAGATAAGAGCCATAAGTTTTAACCTCGATACTGCTACTAATACTCAAGTCTAACAACGCTGGCAAAAGAAAACATCTAGAGATTCGTTTTCAATGGCCTAGTTTTCCTGACATCCCTGTACTTGTTGAGAAAATAACCTGTCTGCCAAGAATATTCCTGTCTTTTCCTCTTCTGGTCCGGCTGCGCGTCTTGGATTTGAAACGCAATCGCTGACTTATGCAGAATCGGGTTCTAATTTGACCCTGACACGCTTTTGACGCGCTGATTCGCGCTAAATAGTCGAGACTCCTAACAATTTGCATATGCTATCGACACGTGTTTCCAGCACAAGTTCTTTCTCCCTCAAGACACGACCTTCATCGAGTACCTTTCCCATCACTGCCTGCACCTGAGCGTTCCACGTTGCACACTCTGCGAAGCCTTTTTCGATTGTCCTATGCGATTATCAACATATCATCCACGGAGATAAACAGCATCCCCGGCAAGATCCAATAAGGAAAATACACCGGAGGGTGACATTGTAGAGGAATATACTTACTGGATCCGCTCCTCCAAACTTAGAGTCGATTCATTAGCCGATTAATCCAGAGGACAGAGAAATGTTTTGTCTCACTCGTTGATGCACACAGCCAATATCAAATTTTTTTACATTTATAAGGGTTTTCGTGCGGAGACTCTAGATCATGTTCAGCTTTAGTCCTAGTCTCGTAGCTATACGCCAGGTATTCACGGCAAATATTCTCATCACTCAGTACAGTGATCCCCGGTCCTCTAGGGCTATGCTCGCCGAAAGGGGAGTTTTCAGGAGAGTATCCCTGGGTTTTGGCCATTGTTAAAGAAATAAGAGGAATGAGTAAGAAGTTGTCCGAACGTAACAATAATCGAGGAGTAAGGTGCCTTTATGGGAACGGGGACCTTAGTGCACGTGATGACAGGCCGTCGGCTGGTAATTTCTATTTGTCATGGCTCATGTATATTGTATGGTAATGAAAGAGAATGCTTAAGGCTTTTTGGTCTAACCCCTAACAAATCACGCAAAAAGGTCGGTATAAGGGCTCTCAATCGTTTTATCATATTTTTTTCTTTTTCTCTCTTTCTATGATTAATGAATCCTGTCTTCTGAATCATACTGGCATATATCTTTAAAAATTGTATGCACCTTGAAAGGCCCCCCCCCCCCCCCCCCTTGTAGCAAACAAAATTGCGACCTAAATATAGTCACGAATATTTGCCTAAGCAAACACTAGGAAGTAGCACTTCCTCCCTATCGTGAGACTTGGGAAAAATATGGTACGAATCATGTGTCCATTTTATTTTGCTCGTGCGCCAAATGTATGTAGAGATATATGATTGCAGCGGGCTACCTGCTCAACGGCAAAGTAAGCGATTACTTTGATCATATCTGCCGTAGGTAATTTGATGCGCCCTTGATTTATCCTTCATGTCTCGTCCCACTATTCCCTCCCATAATGTGACTATAGATCTTCCAGAAGCTTTGCGAAATATAGGACGACTGGTCGGGCTGGGCGTAGCAGGGAGGCTCTACCGCTTGGTCAAGAGAGCTGTCAGCGCTGAGACTCGTAAATTGTTCCAGTATAATATGAACAGTACTCGGTGCTCACCTGGCCTGCTCAAGTCTTCTGAATCTTCCGAAGGAAGGGTTTGGCTACTATCCCCCAGGGAAAAACTGTCCGCTACTGAATCGCCTTGGATAATCTTGATCTGCTGCATATGTCGTACCATTTGACGGACTCGGATATCCGGTTTCTTCAGATATAAAGGTGGAGCAGATGTAGGAAAGTCCGCCCAATAGCTTTGCTGCCGATGGCGCGCCCGGCGTTCTGCTACATGGTGAAGCTCAGCTGCCCTCTTTGAGATGGACGTTATCGGCGGTAGCCCTTTTGCAGTTGATCTGATTTCCCTCTCAGCGAGTGCACTGATCGTGCAATCTCGAATTGTCGAACCTACTCCTCACGTATCTCACTCCAAGTCAGGTGCTCATGGTGTGACACCCACGACGGAAGATTCGCCTCCTCTTCAGGTGACCATGGTATGTATGGACCTTTTGAAACCGTATTGGCATAGGGCATCGTCAATGGCAGCGAACAATAGGTCATCAAGAAGGGCAGGTAGGAAAAAAGATTTGGTCTGCTGGTGAACAGGGAACATACCCAAAATGGTGGGCAGAAGGGGGGTTTAATCCAACCGAAAAATCACTTTCTTTGACATTCCCAAGCCGACGGCCGTATTGGCGAGATGAAGCGTAGCGTCTGGGAAGGTCCCATAGGCCTACTAGAGCAACCCGCCACAAACACACCCCCCAGTTAATTTGCGGTGGCCAAGTGGATAATTCATAGCACATCGTATTGCGCGGTCTAGCTGCAGGGGTAGCGAACGGAAATTAAAACTAACACGCAATTAACTAGCTAGCAATTAAACACTAAACAGCTAAACTGTCTCTTGCCTTTTGCTGGCTAATTTACTCAATTGACTGAGCCAAAACACTAACTAATCAATCTGCGTCCCCAAGGGAAACCGAGGGTCACTACCTTACACATTCACGAAATAGCTGTCCGTAGGTTTTACTCATAGTACCCATGAGTGTTAATAACCAGCACCTTCCGAGTGTAACAATAGCAGAAGGCCCATGGCCTCCCTACAAACCAGGCAGGGGAGTCAATCAGAGTAACCAATAGCCGTCTCGTCACGGCTCACTGGGCGATCTATCTGCTCCCTATATTGCCGGTCTCCGCTATATCGATGTATAGTCATGGACCGCAGATTGTGGAACGAAGACCGTAGACGCATGTGCCCTGCATGTACTATTTGGAATGTGCCGCTCGGAAAATTGGAGGCAAGTAAAAAGGGCCAGGCCGAATGGACTGCGTAGCGCGAGCGGGACCGAGCTCGAGCCCCATTCCTTGGGTATATATTCTGTCCCCTCCTTCCAGCATAATCCTGTGACATCCTAAGTTTTCTCCTCTTCAGTATTGTCGGCCTTAGCGTTATGGCCACCATGTCTCTCAACAAATTCGACGGGGAATCTCTGGGCTATGCAGATCAGTGGCTCGAAATGCGCAACACCAGGCCACACGACCTGTATAGTATCCCTGACTCTCCCGTTGCTTCGCTAGATGAAGATTGCGACTACGATGAAGATCAGTCTTATGTGGACGGGAGGTCTGCACAAATAAATAATGGCAACCAAGACGCAGTGACGCGTGAGTACGGAGCCTCGGGGACCCACTGCGGCAACGGGTCGGCTCAGGATGCGCCTCCCGAGCTGTGTGAAATGTTTGGTACCATTTACACAGAGTATGTCAACTTCTTTAACCCCGACCCGTCGCTACTCCATCTGACAGCGTTTCTAGGTTAAGCAACCAAGTGGAGTGAGTAGAGCTTCCTAACGACACGATTATGTTGAACAGTTAGATGTGATTCGAATGCGCCGTACTAACTTGATCTTACAGAGCCTTGAAGACCCAGTTCTATAACCAAAATGGATGGAACGAAAATATGCAGCAGGGGATGGAGACGGTGGCTCAAAGGTCCGATGAGATCCCGGCTATCCAAGAGGTCTTGGCTACGTTGCAGGCAGAGAATACCGCCATGCGAGAGGCCATAGCCATGTTGCAGGGAAACAAAGCCAAAGATAGTACTATCGAGCGGAAACCGGGCCGGTCCAAGCGTCTCCTGTAATGAGGCCCAAGAGTATGTTGTGGATAAATGAATGTGTTTTGAGAAAATAAAGAAGTGTATGGAGGTTTCCTGGCCCGGTATAATTATTCTTAACACCATCCTCGCCTTTTACTGAAAAATAAGATAGTGCAGTGAACACATTGAAGCGAGGTAAGGGTTTAGATTCGGTTCTTTTTCTGTTTGGAAACATCGTAGTCGATCTTTGCTTGGCAGGGGGAATACAACAATTGCCACCTGATTTCCCATGCTCGCTTCGATCCGACCGCTAGCTTGTTTCACATCAGCCGTGTGTGCCTTCGTTCTATGAGCCATGGTACCGTCCTAGTAGTGAAGAGAGAGGGACAGAGGGATGTTCGAACTTACGAGGCGCCCAAGCAGCTCCACGGTCTTTTGGCGGTTATAGTAATATAATTTCGGGTACAGGGCATTGTCATCCGACAGACCATGACTTGTACCAGTTATCGATCACGTATCTGCCGATCAACTGGAGCGCGTACCAATCTCCGGCCGTTCTCGTCTGGTGGGGAAGTGGAAGTGGCCCCAAAAAAACCATCTCGCAAACCCGTTTTTCATTTCTGTGGAGCTCCTTGGCGGCCCATACCCCACCATATCATTCGGATCGAACCTAACTCTGGTCTACGCTCAGGCGAAAGTTTGCGGATATCAAAATCCGCCCTGTAACCGCGCTCCGTGCTCGGCCGGCGCGAGCGCCGTGAAGTACAGTCGATAATTGTTCCAATCCTCGTCTACGTACTCCCTTTCTAAGCCTAAAAGTGAAAAAAAAAATTCCAGGAGTTACGCATTTTTGTATTACCGGGCATGATTGCAGGTGCAAACTAAACTGAACGTGTGACCTGGGTCTATGAGGCATTAGCAGAAAGCGGTTAGTGTGCAAGATTGTTTTTAGGAACTTTGCGGCATAGAGCAAATGCCAATTGCTTTCCGATCCCCGATCTTACATAACAGCTTGCCTTATCATATACCAACTAGCTGGAAACAAGTCGCGTGCGGCTGACAGGCCCCTTTTAAAGGCCGCAATACAGTTACTACAATACCAATCACATGTCGACCAAGTGCGCTTACCGAACGGTTTCGGGCTTAAGTGGTAAGCTAGCTTAGAATGTATTTTATATTTCCGGGGGATATTCTATCTTCCCGCTCACAAGCTTGAGAATACTCCCCTAATGAGGCAGAAATGTAAACCGGTCGCCTTGGCTTACCATGTAAGGTCTCCGCTTTCCCCCAATATAGTTAATTCATTTCTAGGGATATGTCCCCAAGCATAGGGATGGAACGCAAGATAAAAGCACTGTTCGCTGACACCTTTATGTTCGGCATCCGCCAGGCTCTCTTTCCTTGACGAGGGTCTACTTGTGCCATGAACGTTCATCACGCCAGCCGATCCTTCCATGTGTTTTCTCAAACAAAGTCATGTCTCGTTTCCGGTATTTAGAAATTGCCAGCACACGATGATGCGGAGCGGTGGCTGTAGGGATAGGATCTGAGTTCTGCTTGTTTTATAAAACCTGCATGTGGCCGTTATGGCCCATCTCCGGGAGGACCCAGATATTGAGACAAAGGTATAAAGCCTCGGCTGACTTGTACATTGCTTACGAAACAAGTACTAGTATATGGGCCTCCTATTCGTGATTCGGACCCGGCTGCCGAATATATTAGACTTCAGCTCGGTAATTGGCCGTTAGCTGTCACGAACCTAGACCCCCATCTACTCTCGGCGATGAAGGTGGAACCCCCGCCGATCTTCCTCCGTCGAGTGGCCCAGGCTCTTAGAGCGTTCTTTACTCCTTGCGAGACATGAAGGGAAACGAAGAACCAGCATTTTCGTCGCAGAGAGCTTCCGGCAGAAAAGCATACGCTCCGGGTTTTGCGTACTACACAACCCTAGAGAGCCTTGCCTGCTTTTGGCCCTTTTTCTTTCCGGCCAGAGGTTACTGGATATCGTGAGAGTGCGGTTTGAGCTACACCGGAGGTGAATACAGTGATATAAGTTAGGACCTTTGCGATTGTTCCTACTAATATACGACTACAGTTCGCTTCACATCCTGTGATGTAAATCATCGGCACCGGAAACATCGGTAGCTGGCGCGTTCGGTTGCCGGCCCACATGCTTAGTCGGATCTTCATCCATAAAGGCTCCGGGTTTCATATACCTCCGGCTCTCGGAAGTGCAATATTATCATTTATGATTCCTGGTACGACGAAGAGACCGACTACCATGACCCGAAAAGGAAGTATAGCCGTGCAAGATACGGAAAACTTCGTAGATCCAAATAATTTTGTCGATATTTACACTCATGCCCGTTCTTGCTTAGGTCTGATATCGCTATGGACAATATATTTCAAGTGCAGATACGCGTTGGTCCGTTCGACACAAGCCTACTAATCTCCACTATATGATTGTACGAAACCCCAAGGCACAGCCGGCACGAAGCAAGTTGAACCTAATGATCCACGGGCTGGACCGTTCCCCGAACCAATTGGGATAGACGTGAAAGATCAGCTCCACCATATCAGGCAAATGTTCGAGGATGACAGATCGATGCATTGTAATTGAGACTTCCGTACACGATAAAATGTTCCCGCGCAGATGGGTGGTGTCATCACTAACTTCCACTTTTGCGTCTATTTATAGCCATAAATTTCATCGAGAATAGTCTTCCTAGAGGCTGCGTTGATCATTGCACAAGGTCTACTATGACCGTGTCTTTTGCCTTTCTTGGCCTCTGGTACTTCGTGCCGGTTTAACATCACTAAACGCGGTCCTCCCTCTTATCACGTCATTGGATCCGGAAACTCCGGCTACTCCACCTAGACGAGCACCGCCCCCGACGATATTTCAAACTCATGTCTGCGTCGTCCCGTAGACGTCGCCAAATTCATCGACCCTTGACCCAAAACCCGGCAAGAAATTTGAATACATGTTTTTGGGTTCCTGGCGGGTTGGCGGGTACCCGCTGGGTACCCAAAAAAAGCAATATGGCGAGGTCTATCGTCCCGTATCCAGTACTGCCCGGTGTATTTCCTTCAACACGAATGCGTTGCTCTCGTCAAGCCCATGCGAACTTTGAACCACCCATTAAACTCACATATCCCTTCATCTCATTAGAGCTCCGACACATCACGTATGTTGAAGGGGCTAGTTCTCTATTCATATTGGTCATCCTTGGGTGTGTAGAGCATTCAATATTGCGGCTCTCATGTAGAAAGGTAAATCACATGCAGGATACAGCCAAATGTGGGCCATGCAGCAAGACCAACCAGTAGAGACGCCGGTTGTGTGAAACTATAACATCAACGGCCTTTTCTCGCCAACTTATTCCACTAATCGACGATCATTTGAGGGATATATTCTTCCCCTTATGTGGGACATGCGGGTCCGGTGATCTACACGACGGAGGTTCCGACCTTACGACTTCCGCCGGGCCCCTTATCACATACTCGAGGCTCTACGTCAGCCGTTATCCTAGAGTAGATAAGTCTACTGGACCCAATGTTAATTTGTGTAAAACTCTATGGGATGGCGTCCGCAAGACTCATGGAGATATTATATCAGTAACCAATGTAATTATATTATTGGGTGAGGAGGGCCATGTACTTGCGTTAATCACACAAAATGCTATCTATCTAGCTAAATTTGTCAATAATGCCATTTTCTCAAGGCAGTGCTTCGTACATGTCAAAATCTGGTAGGTCCGCCAGAGGATCAGAAGTAGAAAGCATGGGTGCCATATTGTCAGGAACAACGGGGTTGTCGAGCATCGTAAATTGGTCGGACTGGTTCGCCCAGGGGCCCTGGGCCACATCGAAAGGAGACATAAATGAGCTCATATCTTCCTTATTGGACACACTTATCTTCGATGCAATCATTCTGATCACGGATGAAGAGGCGCCAAGCAAGGCTCTCAGAGTCTTCTCATGTTGTTCCCGTGTTACATATTTTTCGCTGTCCAGGGTCGCCTTTTCAAGGTGACTTTCTAGGTCCAGTATCTTGTGCTTTGACTGGTTCAACTCGGAAGTGAGCTTTCGGACTTGTGCATTGGATTGGACCTTTTCGACGTTGGACTTGCGCGCATCATCCGACGATTTTTCGAGTTGCGCTGTAAGCTGTCGACGATCTCTGTCGGCCTTCTCGAATACGACTTTGCAGTCTGCATGAATAAGGCTGGACACTTGTTCGGTGTTCTCTCGTGGATGGTTGTCCGGGGTGAGTAATGGCAGTGCCTGCAAACAACGAGTTCAGGGATTAGCAAGGTTTCCTTGCGCTCCAGGAACATGGAAGTAACAAACCAGATGTCGCTGCTGTGTTCTCTGATTTGAGGGGCGAGGTAGACTATTGGCCGCTTGGAGAAAAGGTCGAACTGGTTGGGCGGAACACGCCTCGGCCCGTGTCCCTGGGGCGACTCTGGTGGGAGCGACTACCGCCCGAATCCGGGAGGCCTTGCGGTCCTTTGGCATATCTGGTAGCAAGGAAAATGAGTAAACTGGTCTTTTGAAGTATCTGAAGATCTCGCTATCAGTGTCTCGGCTTGATGTATGCCGTATGGTTCGATCGGGGAACACGGAAGGCTATGATGAATCCGCTTTGAGAGCGTTGTTTCCCGCAAATAAATCAGGGGTGCTGTGGTGGTCCAGGCTCAAATAAACCCCCGAAAAGGCCCACAAGCTCCATAGAGTATCTACACCAGATGTAGTTGCCGGGAAGCCGTCTTGTGTTTGTTAGTACTAATAATAAAACGTCCAGTTTACATCTGGTACGGGGCGGGGCTGCCGAGACCCCAGGGACGAACCACGGGTCGGGTCAGAGAAGCCCCACAGCAATCTGGGGGCAATGGCAAGACCGATAGGCGAAAACTAGGATCCAAGGCAAGAAACATAGCTTCAGTGGATCTATAACGGCTTCTACATCCTTGCCGTCCGCGCGTTTATATGAAATCCCACCTACGATAAGACATCTCGGACTAATTAGTATATTGCCGCATGCTTATAAAAAGAAATTTGTCCTAGACTTGCCCTAAGCCAATCCACTGTATATCAGCTGCCGAAGTAGGAAGCGGAAGTAAGTCTGCTTTCGCTGAAATATTGGGAACAGTAAAATAAAATAGGATCATGACCTTATCCGTAGCTCCATTCGGTAAAGTACGTGATCAGCGTAGGACTCATATTTCGTGAACGCTTGTAGGAATTTCTCACACGGTCGGGCAATTCTGTACACCAGATATTTCGGCTAGGACCGCTCGTACACCCCTAGCAGATGGTCAGCTCTTTGATGGTCAAACCATATTTCAACCCTCCGAAGCGGACAGTAATTAAGACGAGATATTTTTCCACGGACTCTTTCGTCACATAAATTCCCCAAGTGCGATCTATCTGGTGGGATATCTCAAATCTTGGCGCCAAGGCCGTGCCTCATTCGCGCCTATTTCCCTCTTACCTGGTTCTTTACCAACTCATTATAGCTTTCGGGTTCTAACAGAATCAGAATAAGGAGACCCCGTTCCTAACTTCAGGGGCCTCTGCCTCGAGAATATATGTTTTACAACCCTGACATATTAACTCAACCTTAGTGAAATGCTCCGATCTAAGATATTAGAGTATAAGTTATAACAGTATCCATGCGATGTAATTGTTTCTGGAATTAGACGGCTGTTTAAATGTGAGACTGCAAAGGGACCACCTATATAGCCTCATAGACTTCCCACAGGACATATGCACGCCAGAAATTTGAGTAATTCATTACCTGAAAGTCTTCGTCCCCCTTCGCAACAGCAGCACCCTTATTTATTGGCCAATGGGAATAATCTTCGGAGAAGATAGGTATAAGGATTATATATACTGGCACGTCTGCCTAATATATATAGAGAGATATTGTTACAGCCAGCTACCCGCCCAACGGCAAGGTAGGATGCTTAGACTATATTCACACTAGATACAGTAATATACCACGGTATTTCGCTAGAATACCCTATGTCTTCATAATCCGTCTTTTATCTCCTACCACCATTTCCTCTAGTGGTATCACTATATATCTGCCAAAAGGTCTGCGACATATAGGACGACTGGCTAGGCAGCTAATAGGAGGAGGGTTTCAATGCTTAGTCAGGAAATCAGTCAGCACTATTTCTTATAACATATAACAGTATAATAATCAGAGCTCAATTCCTCACCGGAACTATCCCAGACTTATAAAAGGAAAATTAGCGAATCATCCTCGAGGAGCAAATTACGTACTAATATATAACTTCGAGCTGTCTCAAGCTGCTGTATCTGACATAAAAGTCGACGGACTTAAGGGATGGTTTTCTTTAGGTTAAGCGGCGGAGTAGACACGGGAAGCACTACTTAAAGCCTCTACTACTAATGGTATACCTAGCGTACTGCTAGATAGTAAAGCTCAGCTGCCCTTTTTAAGATAGGATGTTTCCGGCGATGGCCCTTCGTATTTAGTTCAATTTCCCTTATAGCGTACGCACTGATCGTGGGATCTTAAATTGTCGAACGTACTCTTTACGTATTTCCTCCCAGATCAGATACTTATTAAGCAACACCTATATCAGAAGGTTCTTCTCTTCTTTAGGGGACTATCGTATAGATAGCCCCTTTATCACTATACTGATATACGCTATCATAATTGATAGTGAAAAATATGTCCGCAAGAAGGGCAGGCGGAAAGCACAACAGCATAACAGGGTCTATTAGCGAATAGAAAATACCAGAAAAGGTAGGCAGAAAGAGATTTTACCCGCACACAAAGGGTTTTCGTCTTTTTAGAATCGACGACCGTATTAGCTAGATAATAATATAGCGTCGCAAAAGGGAAAAGCACAGACCCACTAGGGCAACCCACCAGCAATCACTTCCCAGGTCGGTTTGAGGTGGCTAAGTAGGGAGTTTGCAGCGCAATATTTACAGTCTGGTTGTTAGGATGTCGAATTCAATTACCGCAAGAATAAGCGATAAATAGCAAGTAATTAATCGGCTAATCCGTTTCTTGCCGATTTAGTCAATTGACCAAGGTAGAGCAATCATCCATTTCATATTAACACATACCTTCCCTAATATACGCAATCTTGAAACGGTGATCGTAGGCTTTAGTCGTAGTACGCATTCGTGTAAAATCAGGACTTTGCTATCAGTTACAGCGTACCTCCGCTCAATACTACTGGCTTCGCTAAGATCCATTTGCAGCCATAACACGCAGGTATCTAAAATAAAGATAGATGCTTTTCCCCTGCATTAATTTTCGGCATGTGCCGATCGAACTACCAGAGGGGAAGAAAAAGAGGCCAGCCCAACTCCGCTACGTATCTAGAGCAGGCCCGCTTAGCCCTTTTCTCACTCTCAAGAAATATTTTGTCAAATCCTCATTTTTACCCTCTAGAATACGGTCGTTGTAACTACTATGGCGAGCAGCGGTACTGATGAGTACTCTCTAGGCCATACAGGCCAATGGCTCAGCGAGTACTATGGAAGACCAGCCTTATATAATGGAAGCCCTGCACGGATAGACCATGGCAATCAGGATGCAGTGGAGGGAGGGTACTGGTCCTCGGGGACCCACTGCGACGGATCGGCCCAGGACGCGCTTCCCGAGCTCATAGATCCTTTAGTACCGTTTGCACCAGGTATTTCAACCTATTGACCTCCAACCAGTCATTTCCAGCTGATAGGTAGAATAATGGTTCATGTGTCTCAGGGGCAAATTCATTCTGTATTTACTTCTTATCGGGTTAGTATCACGGAAGAGCACCCCCTTCCCCGAAACCTTCAAAACCCGCCATTCTTATAATTAGACTTCGAAACTACCGGTACCCCACCTAGGCGCATACAGCCATACCGTCTAAAGCAAAGCAGTACCGTGCGATTCGCTGTCTTAAAAACTTAGCCCCATTTGAAGCTATCGTTCCATGGTTCATATTAGGCAAAAGGAACTGTTTCGCACAAGATCATCTCGTCGCAAATCTTAGGAAGGGCGACCCAACAGTATTTGGAATTAAAATCTACATCCCAGATACAATTTTACCCCTTATTCCGCAGCATATTAGCTCCAGCGTAATGCGCAGCTCTCACGTAGCCAACCGAAATTTCATCCACAAGTTGTACTCGGTATATCACAGTACGTGTATTATCCGTTTAAGAATGCGGCTGATATGCAAAGAGTAAATCGCATGCAGGATGTTGCGAGATTTGCGTCATACGGCAAGATGATCAGTGTTGTGGGTCGGAAAGGCACCTTATCTCACCGATCGATGATCATCCGTAGGTCTCCAATTCTAAGACAATTAGTCATTGGTACCACCCCTCATCTCCGTTTAGAAATCTTTGGCGACATCCGAACAGTCCAGGCCAGGTGATCTACACGACGGTAGGTTCCTATATAGGACATTGCATTATATTCCCGTGCTCCTTACCACATGCCCGAGGCTAGTCTTTAGTAATATATTCTTATTTTGTGTGCCTACAGGTTCTAAACTGATTATTTTTTCAGATCGAGTCAAGTTCTATATAGATACCAACACTAATACTGTTAAAGGCTCCGGCCACAATATTAGAGAAGCTGATTACATACTAAACCGTCTGCCAGAAATGAAAAGTGTATATTCTGAGCATTTCAGACCCGTTTAAGACAAGCTGTCTTTAATTCTTCAACACTCTCGGTCATATTACAGGGCACTAGCAGGGCGAGAGAGCTTTACTAGGTTCTTGAACATTCCCCTTATAAGCGACGTCCTAGTAAAGACAATAGAAGCGATATTTAAAGCTCCGAAACCTTATATGCTTCAGCTCTAGACCGGCAAAGCCAGTGCTAATATTAATTAGCTTAACATTATTAAGGAAAGGAATTATCAGGCCGAATATAAAGGAGATAGATTTTACTATTTCTATATACAGGACCGGGGCGTAATTGTCCAGTTATCTGCTTTCTAACAACATAATCCTTTTAGGGTTACCCCGGAAGCTTGTTTAACCATAGTCCTACGAAAGGGACGTATAGACAGAACTAAACATCTTAACACTAACAGCCGAAATAGTATCACGGATAAACTAACTTATATCGTAAGGTAAGCCCACTCAATTATTATATTTATCCTATTTACTCGCTTATATTACCTTACAGTGATCAAAGCTAATAACACTATACTTAAAGAGATACTAAGAAGAGATCGAATTCTCCGCCGCAATCCGGAGCCAAGTCAAAGATCAACGGGCTCGCCCTTTCCCCTGGAATTAGTCAAAGAGCTAGCAATCTTTACACCAGTATAGGTTGACACTGGTTCGCTCGATAGCATGGCTATCAAGACATAAAAAACAGACGTATAAGCCAGTGCTTCAAAATGGAGTACTGGAATACGGAACTATAAGTAATATATATAAGAAACGTAGTATTAAAATTAAAGAGATTGAAGAATTATACTAATAATTTAGATGTACTAGTCCCCTAAAATAGGGCTTAGCCTAAGGAAGTATTAGAGAAGCTTCCTCTATAGTTTAAAGACGAAGTACGGAAGAATCTGTCGTAGAAAGAGATTACCCGGGATTTTCACCGTACATTTAAGTAAGAACAGACTTTCTCTGCTATCGAGGCATAAGTATATTCCTTAACGGGAAAAAGCCCTTTTAGGAAGCAAAATAAGAAGACTTCCCGTAAAAGACCCGTATCTTTAACACCTTACACCTCCCCACCGCCGCCTCAACCCTCTGAATCAGTGGATTTTACCCAACAATTAATCTCGAGGTCGAACATCGAGGTTTACACTTTACATCTAGCGTCGAACCTACTTCCCTATCTGAATTTTGAAGACTGTAAGGATAGAAGCCTTTACGACCTTTATAGTGTTCAACCGGCTGACCCTAAATCAGAATCCAGCGACTCATATACAGTACCTAAACAGGATACTGCGAATCACATATTAAGGTGCCGGCACGTACCTCAGGACCATAAAGTTCGGTCAGATATAAGTCAAAATAAATAGCCATTTCGAGGAAGCCACCAAACTAAAGAATCCCCTAATAGCCATCCAATATTCTCAGATCTAGTGCCCGAAAGTCAGCTAAGGAATGATAATTCAGTCAATATCCTCGTCGCAACATCAGGGATAGTTGATTCTTGTTTATCTCGAAGCTCTCCCTTAGAACCATCTCGGATATCGGAACCTATCCAATCTCCAATCCGGCATCCCTCTGAAGGCGATACCACACTCAAAGAGCTAGGCCAAACGTTTATCCATCTTACTGAGTCCAGTGCAATGCACGTGGAACAGACAGACACGGCGCATGACAACCAACCATCAGAGAGACTTTCTCCGCAATCTTCACCGCATGGAAATGTATTGGCTAGAGGTTCAGCTAATGAGGGTTCGAATAATGAAAGCCACGCAGAAAGTGTGCTTGGTGCGTTGACTATTCCCAAGTCATCAACGCCCGTCCAAGTTCCTGAACCAAGCTCCACTGGTAGCTCGACTGAGCGTCACCCTCAACACTGCGGAATGGATGGGCCAACCACTGATACCTCTGAAAGACCCTTGACTGACGAGGAATTGATTATAAGATACCTCCATGAGAAGTCCAAAGCAGAGGCGGCGCGTTCTCATCGCCCATGGAACGGTAAGGACCTGAGCCGTTTACCAGCGTGGTACATGAAACGGAAAAACCTACTAGAGAAAACACTTGAAGTTCAGTTCCTGAGAGACTTTGGCCACTATCGAACTGCCTCTGCTATCGGTACAGCTTCCCGCAAAAAAAGAAAGGCAGATTCTCGCCATAAGAATGTACCCTCGACCCCCACTCCAGGCCAACTAGCTCCGGTTGTCCCTGCCGTTCTTGATACCAAGCGGGTATCACGGCCACCCAATGCCATCATTGGATCCGATACTCCCAGCTTGAATCCACCCCATACTATAGCAGTACCGAGCAATGAGAACACTAAACTTAAGCATCCACCGTTGGAGCGACCTCAATCGCCACAACTCAATCAGCTGCAGGTTCTAGACAACACTGAGAGACCTTCTCGCAACAGTCCTCCATTGCGTGAGAGCGAAGAAGCAGTGGATCAAAATCCATCGGCTGCTGTTGCCTCCGAATGTGCTTCCGAACAGATGGCGTTTTCAACACCTCCTGAGAACGTCGATAAAACCTCCACGTTAGGCAATATATGCCATCGAGTTGAAATCACGCCAAAACCTCCGGATAGGTTTAGAGCAATCGATGGCGGTAACTTCCTTCCCACTGAACCAAGTCTAAGCGAAATGACCCCGCTCGCTCAGATGGAGACCAATGAGCGAGACGCTCTACCTGGTGGGCAAGGAAGCCTGGAGCAAAATGAAACGACTGTCGAGCAGGCAAGGGATGACCAAAATGTGTCACCGAAAGAAGGGCCTCGGGGTAAGCTGTCCTCTGATGCAGTGTTTGCCATGGTCACTCGGCACTTCGAAGCGTGTCAGATCTATATGTCTTACCTGACCTTTTTCTTTCTCTTTCCTCCTTTGTCTCTTCTTGCTTCCCACGCTGACTGTTTTTATTCGACGCACTTGCAGGTGGAAGAGGACGCCCTAACAAGCTTACCTCTGGGTACGAACAGGCGGGTTTAAATTACTCACTATTGTCCACCGGAACGCCGGAAGGAGTTGGACATCAGCGGTCACTCTCTATTGGTATTTCGGACGCCAACATTCTACAACTGGGAACGCGCCCAAATTTGCAGAACACGTCGCAGCCTCAAGTGCGAGACGTCAATATCCCACTCCCAAACAACCCCAAGCCCACTTCCATACAAAAGCCCGACCCAAATTGGCCGTCTAACTCCGAAGTTCCAAACCCTCGACCATCCTATTTTTGCACCCCGGATTCCCAATCTGGGATTTCCCAAACTAACGGTATGCCAGGGAGGGCTCACACAGGCGGTTCGTTCATACTCTATACTCGTGGCCCCACGCAGTCCTGACATTCGTCCGAAGCAGTTGTTCCAATATCAGTCTCGTCATCCTTCCTGAGCAGCCCTGTCAACATTCCCCACTACCCCCTTCATGAGTTGCAGGGACGCGGTGCTGAACGATACCGGGGACCTCCGCTTCCATCCTTGGCGCAGCAAATGTACCACCATCGTGCGGGAGAGCCTCTTTATAGATAGCTGCATGTGCTGTCTAGCCCTTATACTTCGCCGCCTATCACACTTGGCCCAACGTTCTCTACTTTGGTAGTATCGCCCTAACTAGACATGGTACGGTTTGCGTGATGCCAGTTCACAAAAGACTCTGTCACTATCGTTTACCTGTGCCAATCTCAATCTATATGCATCAAATCTTTCTCTTTCTTTGTCTCTTTACTTTTGCTTCACTTATGATTCTACTGCCACGGCTTTTTCTCTTTAAGCAATTTAGAGCACTCCAGTCGGTATCGCATGGTCTTATATAGAACTGAATGACTAAAACTGTGTTTTCTCTGAGAAGTGCCTTATCATATTGCGATTGCTGGATCTCACTAAGCATGATATTGGTAGCTTTTATGGGAAGCCGATCTTTTTTGACGGTATACAATGGCTATCCACTGCGCCTGCGAGATTTTTTAGACTAAGCTCACTGAACACAATCCGATGATTTTGCATTACTACCCTTCCTCTGTCTGCAAGCTGACATGCGATTGTACTACGAGTAGGCTCCTCAGAGGCATTTACTGCCTTGAGGGGATGACTTACACTTCTTCTGGTTATGAAGATACCTACCGGTCTGAACTGTCTGACCTGTGGGAACGGAATCCCTCGTATGCTCGCAACCCTAGCTACTTGGACCGTGAATGCACGCCATCTGTATTCTGCGCCTCACCTGGCCCTGAGGAAAGTTCACTTCCCCTGCAGCCATCACAATCCAACGAACTATTGCCAGTGGTTGAAGGAATGGAGGAACATGGGATAGATAATCTTCGAACTCTGTTCACTACCAGATCCGCTTTTCCCAGCCAACAATGTCCCCTCCGATTTCATCGCTCATAATTGGAGACACCCGAGGGCATCTAGGCCCTTGCAATATTGTTTGCCACTTTTTTACACAACAATCCAGATACAAGAGACATATCGGGATAAGCTAACAATTGGGTTTGATCTCATCTTACAGAAATAAAAACACATCCGCAACATGTCTGCCGTACCGCGGGCTTGCGACTTGCATAGGCATGTCCGTCCTAGCCATTAAAAGATTGCGTCGCCTATGGCGTACTATTCGATTATATGAAACTAGTCGTAAGCAATTGATACATTATGATATTTTGCTCATCGTTTACCCGTCTGACCTACTGACTCGTAACGTGGGATTAACAATAAAAACCGGTCATCGTGCACATAAACGCATTCTTGATATTGGATAAGGGAGGAATCCTAACGGCCCTATAGTATTAACTTCGTTATGTCGAACTCGGTTTTTCCGAACAATCAATATAACCGCACAATTAAGTTGATCTCATCTCATTTATACTCATATTATAGATTGGATTATCTAAGGCGACCACGGACTGTTTACTTTGAATACAGTAGCTAATTAGGTTAATATAGCTGAACTACTACGCGGAACAAGAATCTCGACAAGTAAAAGGATCTTACACTGTTCTCCCCTAGCTAGATCAAATATTTTGCTTCCGACGAGACTATTCGATTTGGCCATTTAGCTGATTTGGTTCATTTAGATTTAGTCTAACTCTCCCCACTACATATATCGGGACAAACTTGCGTCTTATATACAGCAGGGCCGCGCAATACAAAACAATGCTCTAACGACGTTTAATTGGAGGAATAAGGTTTAATTAAGTATACAGTAGGGAATCATTAGGCCTATTCTACCTTATTTCCTATATCTATTATCCTATACTAGAGTCAAAGCGATCAATACTATGGTTATAATTCAGGTAAAGTCTACTAAGGGTGATCACGAAGCAATTTCAGCAATATAGGACCGATAGAGGGTCACACTAGATAGTAATTACTAACGTAAGCTAACGCAAACTATTTAACCAAGCGCCAGTTCGATAGATATTGCGTTAGAAGCCATGATTACAATACATAGGCAGTGACTAGGCATACTAGTCATCTTCAACAATAGCTTACACAAATCCGGTTTTATATATTTCTATAGGATTAATTTATATATTTCTAGCAGAAAAACGCTTCAAGATAGAACTTAGCTTCCCCAGAACTTTTGTCTGAGTACTAGTCTTCAGTACCACGAAGAGGTATCTATCTTATTACTAGAGGGAGACAGACGCTTCAGGGCCATACGGGGGCACTACAATACCGAACTTTCTCAAGGTTAGGTAGGGGAGACAGACGCTTCAG
>MUGJ01000308.1:0-11370 GCA_008931945.1 Penicillium sp. BW_162_3FA | reverse complement strand
GGAAAAGGTAGCACTTTGTATATTAAGGAAAGGAGTCTTCACAACATACCATATAACAACGCCTCTAGATTACTAACCCCGTAGTCGTTACGACGGGCAAAACTTGCCTGGCCTCTGCAATCTCGCCTAATATTGTAGACTCTCTTCCCGTATATATAGATCATCCGCACTTACTTCTAAATGGCAAATGATGTACGTAGTGGAGGATGCACTTGTCTTACCGAGAGGGCTATTATTTTAGCTTTCTTCGGGAAGAATTGAGCCATAGGAGCCTAGAACACTGTTTAGACGTAAATAGAATAGTACTATTTTGTCTTTCTAAACTGTCTAGCATTTAAAACAGCAGCTATACTTTACTTAGACCCCTCCCGATTTAGTTCTACTAGATTGGGTGGTAGATTCGTCGGTCTTGAGGCTTTTTTAGACGGGCCTATAGCACATCTTTATATTTTAACAATATACTATGATCTGATAATGTATTAAGAATAGTATAGGTCTACAGGAAATGTATAGTAGCGAACCAGGCACTGATTTATGCTTAAGATGGTTAGACAACTTTTGCAGATTAGTGGATCGGATTCGGGGTGGGCCTAAAGGTTCTGTTTTTGATTCGTGAGATCTTATAGGTTACCCTATCTTTACATTAGATTACGACTTAATAGTGCCGCTACTCAACTAGAAATCTAGACTAAAGTGATAAAGTACCTGTCGTATAATTCCTTCTGATCTAGGACGGGAAGATGTAAGCCGTATATACAATATCTCTTATATACTAGGATTATTTGGTTAACTTTCCCTTAAGGGAGGGCGCTTTTGAATTTCCTTATCTCTTTTCCCGGCTAATAAAGGCCTCTATTTACGCTCTAACTAGACAGTTAATTCCTGCTGGTAAGCTGGCATGGCTATAGAGGCTTCAACTGAAGGCCTTAAAGGCTCCGCTTTAATATCGGTTAAAATCTCTGTCTAAGGCCGCCGGTTAATAAACGGCGGATGTTAATTATATAACGGTAAGCTCGAATTTCTCCCTTCTATATCAGTATTGATCGCCAAATTTGTCCTAGTCCGATGCCGAAGATAAATACAGAGCAATATTACAATTTATGATAAAAATTCTTAGGAAGCTAGTATAGAGCCCTAGTTAGAAGTAACTAGAACTACAACCAGGTTATACGCTTTATCTGTAAGAGGCTCTATATGGTTAGGCTCGTGACTATAGTGGTAGACTTTAATAGATTGCGTTGTTATAGAGGGCCGGGTATAGATGCAATTTCTATTTACTCGCAACCTTATGAGGTTAGGACAGATCTCGAACAGATAGCTTAACCGTAGAAAGTAAAGGCTATTAGGGGCCGGAGGCTACTCGAGGTTGCTCTATAACACTCTACTTAAAGGCCGACGGAGGATATAGAGCCATAGATACCGGTATAATATCCTCTCTTACTCTTTATTATATAGAGAAGTTTCCGACTGCAGTTTTCTCTAAGTTTCTTACTGCTTACCGCTAAGACTATTAAGCCTCTTCTATGGCCTTATCTCTAAAATAGACTCCTTAATAGGCTTATAAGATTCCCTTAAAGCGCTATCTAACTCTAGTATAGGAATATCTTTGTATCCTCACAAGGCTCGACATTCGGGCAGTATAGGTAGAAAGAGCCTAGTACAAACTTAAGCAAACCCTCGAGACTATATAGATAACTCTGAAGGTTATAAATAAGGAAAGAGACTATATATCTAAGCTAGCGGATATTTTCTTTAATCTTAGCTAGATAATAGGAAGTGTTATAGATTACTTATTAAAGAAGCGTGGCTCTAAGGAACCCGACTAAGAGCCGGAGTTAATAAAGGTAATGCTAGACGTGTTATTAAAGCAAATAAAAATTAAGGAGCTAGGGACTAGTAGTAGAGATTCTGGAAGTGACTCCGAAATTGATATTGTAAAGGCCGCGGAATAGAGCAGTTAAGCTATAGCTCTACGGTTATATATATGTTTTTATTTGATTTATGCTAGCTCGGCTAGAGCAATTCTCCTTTAACCGACAGTTATAATATATATACGATTTGCCCTATTATAGTAGCGATTTAAATAGGATGGTCTTTATACTTATGTATTCTGGATTAAATATGTATATATTTCTTATATTAGGGTCTATTCTTCTAAAACTCCACTCTTTCGTTTTAGTTTAGTTTATAATAAAGGCTCCGCTAACTTTTTGTCGAGTTTAAAAGCTGATATAGGAGCTTTAACGTATGTTAGAGGAAGATCCTTTTTAAAGTACTATAACTAGTACCCGTACTAAGCTTAGTTCTAATATCCTCGAACCTATATTCGAATAGGACTGTAATCGGCGATTAGCAGCTCTATCGCTAGAGTTGTTACTAGGGCACGAATCCTAAGAGTTAAGCGGCTCTATGCTTAGTATGCCTTTTGACTAAAATATCACCTTTTATATTATAACTTAAGATCTATGCTAATGTAAGTATAGAGGAGGCTAACCCTAGAAGATTAGATATTCTAATCCTATCGGTTAGCAAGTAAATAGACTGCCGTTACTATGATATAGGATTGTTGACTAGTAGGGTGGCTCTATTAGCAGTGAGAAGGGATATTTGATATTTTGTTTATTTGGATGATTAAGTGGTGATGGTTGAAGGATATAATAAGGATGTTTTGTTAGGCCTAATAAGGCCTGTCTGATAGCGCTATCACTATCGGTCGCTTATAAGGCCTTACTATTTACTAGACGGTAGAATGGAGGTACTAATAGAATAAAATCGAGTATACTAGCGTTGTATGATATACTGCTTAGCTAGCGATCTCCCGGTAGAACAGAGCTGTGTCTATCTTATTCGATTTATATGGTTTGTTTAACTTGGTTGGCTTGAGTGTGTAAAAGCTTTATCTATTGTTAGGTATAGTCCCTAGATCTAGAAGAATGGCGGCTATATTCTGTATATAGTATATATTTTGCTGCCATAGAAAGCCTTATTTTATATAAATAACTGATAGGGAAGTTGTGAAATATCCTGAGGTATAGCGCTCTATTAATCTGTGAAATTTTTGGTACTGTATTCCGATAACAGGCTCTATTATCTTTAGTCTATATACATTCTAAGCGGTGGGTAGGGTTGCTGATCACTCAACCGAATAGCGATTATAAAGGTTCAGAATGGTATAGCATTATGATAGTAGAGGTAAAAGGGTTTGCTGTAGACGTAATGATGATCGTGGCTTAGTTTAAAAGGGATTTGGTTTAGGGGTAGAGTAAGTGGTAAAGATATATGCGTCTAGATATAAAGAATATTGCTCTGCTTTTATAAAGTAAATTGAGAATATAGTAGAGCCTCTTAGGAGACCTATTTAGATAGTCTAGATGTCTTGCTTAGGTTGCTTTAAGGATCTCTTAGAGTTATTACTATATAGTATCGATTAATTTAGCTCCTAGGGTATGCTAGATAGCTCCTAGGATCTCTGCCCTAGCTCCTGGGAGCCTGTGTACTCCTAGGAGCGCAACCACCTGTCCTAGGAGTTAGTGGCTCTAGATAATCTGAGCCCTATATGTCTACTATAGCCCTATATATAATAAAGCGACTATATGATTATTATAAAGGCTTAACTAAGCCTTTAAACCGGCATGCTTCTTAATTACTATACCACTATTATATATCTAGATTCTCTGAACAGCTTGAATGTTTCTCTTTTCTCCTATATTCGTTCTAGTCTAGAATATTAGACCCTTAGTGGCTTTGGGACCCCTTATTTATCTGCTAGATGGGGCCTCTCTAGGAAGAAAAGATATATTGCGGTATTACTAAAAAAGGATATGCTTATAAGCTCGTTATAAAGAAAGAGATATTGAAAGAGGGTTAGTAAAAGTTAAGTAATCTTATATGAAGCCTATTCGACCTTTTAATACTCGACTTTTAACTAAATGGCATTATCTCCTTTTTCCTCTATAAGAAGTGGTATCGAAGCTGTTAGTAGAGCGATATTAAACAGTGGTAGTTTAATATAGCTGTGTATAACTAGACCTAGGCGCAGATATCTCTATACTGTGGCTTTTCGCTATCTAGAGCGGAATTTAGTGACTTATAAGAAAGGTTATAAAGGTCTCTCGAGGTAGAAGCGCTTTATGCTTTGATGTGGGATGTTAATGAGATCAACTACCCTAAGTATACTACTCCTATAAGGATAGGTTTATCTTAGCCTCTTAGTTGGGAGGTTATAGCTTATATACTTATAACTGATAGGGTCCCCTGGGATGTTTCACCTAATGACCTAGCCGTCCTATCCGTTAGTAATAAATATAGTGGATATCACTCTATTTAGCTCTACAAATTCTATTAAGGGTCCGGTCTAGAGGGTGTGATGTGTCCGGTTTGCTTCGAGGAAGAGAACGATACCCCTATTATACTACAATATAATACGTATAAGGGAGTGGTTTATTTAGAGTGTATAGAGGGCTGGTTTGTCTATCGATTACCCAGGAATAACACTTTCTGCCCGATATAGTAAGTAGCTTATTTCTCTCCGATCCTTTACTTTATTCACTTATATAGTTATAATTGATGTAACGGATTGTTTACTACTCTTTATTCCGCTTTATTGGCTGGGAATACGACTAGTAAGTCGAATATAGAAGAATGCTAAGATATAGGTATACTAGTAGGAGGGCTAGATACCCTAACAGCGCCCTTATAGTGTTCGTCGCCTCTACTTACCCAGCGGTTAAACCGTTCTCTAGTCTCTAATACTTCGAGCCTATTACTACCTTGTCAATCGGCTTGAATGAGACGGGTTCTAGATCGCTTTTGGTTATAGTGATAGTATCTTTTAGTAAACAAATGATCATTAAGTGGTTAATATTTAAGGCTAATTTATTAAGCTAACGGAACCGGCGCTAAGTATAGTATTGTGGCTAGGTAGAACTAAGTGTAGTTTTCCTCTTTAGTGGCTAAGCGTTAGATCGTAATTGTATATGTACTGCCCTATAAATAAGACCTGCGTTTAATTTCTATATAACCTAAAATTTGAATCCGCTAAATAACCATTTGCATAAATAGCCTATATTCTTAGTGAATTAATATAATGTTCTATAGCGTTATAAACAGGGTAATATATATCTACAGTCTTACTAATAAGATAAAGTGAATGCTTTATTCGTTTTAAATATCATATTATCTACTATAAAACAGTTTGTCGTTACTTAGGTACTATTAGACTAAGGCTATTTCCTGATACTCTATATGCTCCTTATAGGATGGGTTCTATTTAGTATGAGCCTTTTTAACCTTCTACCGTTTAGGGTAGAATACCCGATTAGGCTACTTTCGAAAAAGTCACTTATCCTTCTATGCCGTCTCTTGGATCCTAGCCTAATCTAGTGATATTCCCTTCCACCTTAACTTATCCCGACCCAGTACAGCCAAAATATTAAGCTTAGTAAATTTAACCGCTTTTCTAAAATCTATAGTTAATATATAAGGCGATCGTAGTGATTTTCTAAGGATAGTCCGTCTTTCTCGCCTAGTATAGAGAAAGTAAAGCGGTGCTTATTAATATTTACCTTATAAAATAGCTGTTCCTATTAGTTAAGCTACTACTAGAGACTATTTGTCGTTTCTCTTATAAAAGTTTTCTAGGTCTGCTAGGGTATTACTATTAGGAGGATTAGGTTTTTTTGGTATAGGAGCTAGTAGAGCTCTCGGTGAGTTATATCCTTGTATTGAGGTGTACTATCACTAAGAAGGAAATTGTTGCAATTATTCGGCCGGTAAGTGCCTATCCCGGTGTTCGATAAGAGAAAGTGAGTGATGCTTATGTATAATAGGTCCTAGAAGGTATTTAATATCTACGCGACTGTAGAAGAGTACTTACTACCCTAAGCGCGGATACTATATTACTCATAGAGTCTAGAGGAGTTAAGATTGGTAAGCGGAAATTCTGAATGTAACTAGATAGCTATAAGGGCGTAAAATACTAACAGCAGTCTATATTATAGCGGGAATGGAGCTTAGTTACTAGATCGGTGCAGCTGAGATAGACGCGGCCATACTAAAGCTATTCGCTTTGGCTAAGGTTATTAAAAGGCTAATCATAAAAAACCCTCGATAGTATCTATAGAGTGCCGAAGTAAAAAGTCTATCTAAAGACCTTAAAACGTGCAGTTTACCGGGAGAGTTGTTATACATAAGTCTTGACCACCCTAGCTAACTCCGAAACGTACTAACTAATTAGAGCAATTTCTTTCGGAAAGTGGAATAGGGGGAACTAAAGATGCTAGTGAACGCAGCTAATAAGACCGCTTATTATAATCTCGAGTTATTTAAACGTATATAACTACGCTTCTGCGCGATATATAGGTGGTTTTGATTCTGTTAACAGTCTAGGAGAGGTGATTGAAAGGTATTGTTTTTTAGATATATAAATTTCTTTGTTTATATAGATATTAAGTATAAATGTTTACTATAATATATACTCTATTTTGTCTTTATTTGGCAGTTAGGATTTGTTTTGTGTTAGATGTAGTATATACGAGGTAGAATGTCCGATGTTATTATCTTGAGCTTTGAGTACTAGGTTTACAACCTAAAATTGTTGATTGTTAAGAATAAAGTTTGATTAGTGTTGTAATGACTGAATGGAACCATATTGAATGTCTTGTGTAGGTTTGGGACTTGGTTAGCGCTGTAACAGATACCATAGATTCTAAAATGTGAACTGAGAATATATATATAATCGAGCCATATACCTTGACGTTTCAACCTATGATCTAAAATGGGGCTATATATAGTCCGACCGTGCTAATTGTGCCCTAAATCCCTCTTTACGGCCCCTGGAAGTAAGCATAGAAAATTTAAAAGGTAAAAACGCGTCATTAGTATTGCTACGAACATGTTGTGATGGATGTAAAACGATATTTCCTATTACAGGGGTTCAACTCGAAGCACATCCCATTGGCCGGAGCTCCATCTCATGATAAGAGATAAGATCAAACCCAGAGCAAAATATAACACGCGCACATGGGCGAATATGAAGACATACTTTGACTGGCTTTCGCATCCTTTTGCGACCAGTACATAACTGGATATTAGACAAGGTCAGACCCATTGCCAAACAGCTCTACTTATTAGCTCTGACACATAAGTACAGGATGTTCGCCCCTAGCACCAACCGCAATATGAGGTCAAGACGCGTCGATGTGTATCAGAAACGGCGGTGTTTCTAGCACCATGCCATCCATGCTGTTAACAGACACATCCTGTCCCTCTCCATGCTCTGCTGCGCTTCCCTCCCGCATCTAATAAACTTCTAACACCTATATTGCCTCCCTTATTCCCCTTATGACACGAACCAGCTCGTCTTCTAGGTGACTGGCTCGAGAAGATACACCGCTAAGTTCGCCCTGTAGACGAAGTATTTCTGCCTGTATCTCGTTTTTTTTACGGAGGAAGTCCTTCAGATGTATACGGGTACGGTTAAGCTCGCCGCTTATTTTATGGTTGGCGTATTCTAATTCGCGGATTTTTACCGTGAATAAACCACTTTCTTTTTTGTCGCTCTGGGCCGGCGGCGTCTTGTCTCTATCCTTAGCGCTATATAGGCCCTAGAGGCGGCTCGATGGATCGGAATAGTTATCTCTTCTTTTGGTAGGTAGTCCCGTTCTGATTGGGCAACCTATAGCGTCTGCGGAGTAACCGCCTTAAGCGACTGATCTAATTCTTTGCGAATAGACCGATATAAATCGATACTTCTACTGCCTAAGTTCGACTATAGTAAACTCTTCTTAGAATCCGTTACCGATTAAGTGTATCTATCCCCGGCAGATGGCTATAAACGGACTTGGCTGGGAGCGACGATAAGGCCGAGTCGGTTATCTAAAAGTATAAGTTTCTTCCGCTAGGCGGAGGGAATAAAGTGACCTACGGATATGGGCTGCTAATACCTCGCGGCACTATTGTCTAGAGAATGTACGCTTCTTATTGCTGCTGAGGACTATGATTTTGTTTAGTCTTTAAAGAAAGCCGCAACTTCTTATATTTTGAGATATATTCAACCTATACGGGAAGGGTTCTAGTTAATATACTAAGGACTTAGTATTCGACGGTTGCCATTTGACCGGTCATATATGTTTATCCCTATAGGCCATTCGGTAACCGAAGAGCGAACGTTGAAATTCCTGCCTAGGTTAAGCCTAAGTAGTATTGAAGTGGTCGCTATAAGTTTGCTAGCAATTTTTACTAAACAATCGGCGGGAACTTATAGCAATTTTAGCCCCGTTTGTCGCTGCAGACAGTATCTACTTTCGCTTCTACTGTTTTAATGGCTGGTTGGGCATGTCTGGTATCCCTTCGAACCCTAATACTATGGGTAATGCAAGTGCAGTGCTCCGATCTTAGGCTATCCTTATATGTTTCGTTTGCTTACACTTCGTGTTCGAGTTGATCGCTTGCTTCTTGCTCCGCATTGCTCGGCGAGTAATCTTTGCTCTCGAGAGAGCATTTATATGTAGGCGGATCTATAAAGAGTAGATAAGAAAGCAAAGCAGACGTATAGATTTCAAAAGTAGATCATGCATCTAGAGATTGGCTAGGGCTTATAGACGGCAGATTGTATGATCATGTGATGGTTCAGCCTCAAGCCCAACAGTTCCTCTCGCTACTCGAGAATATGTGGGCCCGGTGGGCGCTCAGCTTCCTGAGGGTTTGCTTATTTTGAACGGGTTGTTCATCAACCGGTTAATTCCATTCCACGGACTAGCAGTTCTTGAACGGAGCGCTCGTTATGCTTCCAACTGGTTCCTCGCGACAGTGAGAATGTGCGTGACACCTTTAGATTCCCAACCATCCTGTTCCTGCATCTCCGTGGGCCTATTCACTCACACGAAAAAATGCGTTCCAAATGCCTTGAATGGAAATGAAAAAAAAGGCAACCACGCGAGGCACGACAAGAATTAAGGATCTTCGCATGTTTTGGTTTTGGGAGGGAGCATTTATAGAGTGACGGGAAAATGATAAGATGAGACAATACAGCATGCAGACTTGAAATGCGGCAAATATGAATTCAAATCTTCAGTTTCCCCAGTTGCGAACTTTCGGTCATACGTGATCAAACTGTCCGGTGAAGGATTGGGGTCCTTTGGACTGTTTCCGAGTAATTATCTGCTTGGCTCCTCCGGTGGAGATAACTGCGAAGATCTCGTCAAAATGATTGGAAACAAAACAACGGAGCCTCGATGATCAAGGCTTGCCGCATACATGCCGTAAATGACAAGAACATTCCGGAAGCTCCTCTTGACCCCGCGATTAAACATTTACCAACCCCTTCAACGTGTCAGTTTGCAGACTGAGAACGAAACAAGCAGCACAAAGCAGATCACTTACGATCAATAAGATAGGAAGGAACGGATAGCGGCATTGACACAGCGGCCGGTTACTTCGCTCGGAATCGGATCCTCGTAAGGAGAGTTGCAGTTGATGCCCGTGCTCAAGGTGATGTTGTTGCCACTGTCGGTAGAGACCATTACCGATTTCGTACCGGTTTCCAGAGCCTGACACCCGGCTTCGAAACCTCCAATCTCCTTTCCCGCGCCTGAACAATCGCTTGCGGTGTAGTAGGTAACTGACCACAGAGCAGACGCTGAAGTGGCCATTCCAAGGACGAGAGGTAAATTGAGGCGCATGCTTTCTATGGTCGGGTGAATTATATGATATGAAAAGAAACAAATTATGGTCCAGGATACTGTATGTAGAAAGGCCCTTTTATATCTTCTTCCAAGTGAGAAGTGCAGCAGGCGGTATAGTCCAGTAATCGCTAGTTTCTCTTTTCCGATCAACCACTCCCTCAATCAACCACTCCCTCAGTTGAACACCTCCTCAGTTGAACACCCGAGACAAAGAAAGCGGGAAGTTTTAGACTCCAAACGGACCAAGAGTCAAGGCACGACATCGCCTAAAAGTTCATCTAGTCGAGAATACCGCCGGAGAATCAGGGTTCGTAGTATGGATCTAGCAGTTGTTGAACAAATCGTTTATCAGCTTTCTTACTGCTTCCTTGTAACGGACAGAATGCGTACATCCCAAACCATCATATTCCTGCATCTCAACGATATTGGTTTCCGACCTACTCCCATCGGCCTTATTTGGCCTCAAGATTGAACATCGCCAGTGGCAATAATGGCGTTAGCTGTGCATCCAACCTCAATCTCCAATTTTTCCCACGAATATGCGGGCCTAATATGCGCCACGACGAACGAAACACTGGTCGTGTCAACGTAAAATAGTAAATCACACTGAGCCATGATTCTCTAAAACTGCAACCTTCCATTATGTTGTCTCATGTATATGCGGGATTGGAGTAGCAGCTATGTCCAGAGAGACATATCAAAGTCGGAAAAGGTGCACAGTCAACTTCCTTACGCCGTAAAAGTATGTCGCTTACACCTGCTACTGTATATCTACTTCTAAATATACTAATTGGGGGATGCGACAAAGTGATGACCAGGAGATGTGCAACAAGAATTGAAGTTATTATCCATAATTAGCATTTGGGGGGATTTAAAGGGATTACAATGGAACGAGGAAAATAAATAGTCCTGGTCCATCCAGTCAAGGCTTCATAACGTTTTTAATCTTATCCGGCAGCACAATGGTTGGCAAGAGCTCTCTTCGGTCTATGCGTCGTACGCAAGATGCATCCGGCACCATGCCGCTGCTTGACCACCGCCCCAAATCGCAGTCATCAAAGAAGTCCAAGGCAGCCAACAGCCCAGTTCAATCACCTCTAAAGCGAGCACAGGCCATGCTTGGACGGCGGCTTCAGCAGAGATGCTTGAGACCGGCAACGTGGTGGCAACCTATCATGGGTGTTGATACACATGAGAAATTGAAAGAAGAAATGCAATACGAGAGATGCATTGCCCAGGAAGAAGTTCGACAGGACTGGATGCGACGCCTGCGACCCATGCCTCACCGAGCATGCCAGCGGGTACTGTGAGACGGACCAACAAGGCTAGCAGAGCTTCAATCTAGTTGATAGAAGCAATTCCCAAGGAGTCGAGCCTTTGTATACAGTACAATAAGTTAATTAGGTACTATGAATAAATCGAGTTATTGCGATGCATGCTTCTACAGCCATCAATCTGCACCAAACAAGGTAGAGTAATCCAGATTCGATGCTGAATGGGATACCCTCTCAAAAAGCTAGCTGCCATAGAAAATACCTCTATGAGCCTGTATGACATTACAATAGAGCCGTAGCTATATGTACTGTAACAGAAAGTGGGCCACCTAGATAAGCCCACAGTCCAGGGGTGAGCATCGGTGCAAACTTATGCTGATAATGGAGATGCCATTGAGCAGAAAATGCGACCT
>MUGJ01000304.1:2656-14283 GCA_008931945.1 Penicillium sp. BW_162_3FA | reverse complement strand
GATCTAACCCGCCAACCACCTCGTGTTACAGACGGTAGACGCGCTTCAACTGCCGATAATAGGATGTTGAACACTTGGAGAAGCACCTTCAAGCCAGCCTACTAACCCACGTACTAACCCACGAGAAACTCGCTGCGATACTGCTTTCTGGAAATGTTATATGTTACAAGGTTTTATGTATGGGCTTTCAGGAGACACAGCATACACAGATGGACATGTACAGTAGATCAGTGATAGTTGCCCTTTCGGCTCAGCCGCCGGGCGTTAATGAATTGTTTGTTTGTTTGTATCAGCCGTGAGACGATGGAATAAATGCAGAAATGTTACTGGCGATATCGTGATAGCCTGTGCATCTTTTCGTTCACTTGAATACCGTTTGCTCAATTATTTCTGCCAATGGAGTATTAGAGCCACAGTTAGCCTTCCACTCCCCTTGGGCACTGTTCAACCAGAAGAAAAGCATTTTGTGCTTCAATTGCATAATACACCATGTTTTCTAAGACGGCGATTTATATTGTCCTTGCCTTTACTGCTATCGTGGTTCGCCTCCTATCCCGATTGTGAATAATTGTTCTGATCATACCATAGGGCTCGGGCCTTATGATTCAGACTAATTCTCTTGACATGTGGAGAAATAATAAGGTAGAAAATTCCCTACATCAGCTCTTCAAGACGAAAGTCTCAATAGACAGCTTAGGGGTAATCCAATGAACCCCCCTCCGGCATAAGCCACTTGAAGGTGCAGTCTCAACATCGAGAGCCAGGTAATGAATAAACGGACCAAGCTTGCTATCACCTTATCTACAGATCACGGTTTGTCTCAATGCCGCACGGTTGGCACTCAGCAACCAAAGGCACGGAAAAATTGCTTCATGTGCCCGGTCCCTGAGAGCAATCATGTGTCCAGCATATCACTAGCCAAATTACGTTTGTGGGCACCGATGTTGAGGGAAATCCAGGTAGTCGAGAGATTAACTTTACGATGATTTACCATAACCCATGAACGGTACATCGGTATATGCGAAGTGGGAGTACATGGCCGAATACAGGTTAGTGTGCTTCGGGTGGGGCTGGAAAAGAGAGAGACAGTATTATTTTGTCCTAATCAATCAGTTGTCTGTTATGGTACTTGGATCGCCTCTGTGAATATGAAATATCAAAACGTGAACTATTCTGTGGACAGCATTTCGGTATTTCTAGACCACATAATTGAAGATCTAATATTTACTAAATTATTTTTTTACCGATCCCTAAGCTCGGAACATACCTCAGTCCCTCCTTAATTGGGGACGTAATTAGCCCCCAGCCCCGCGAAGCAAGCCATCGACCGTGTTTCCATCACCACTGCTGTCCGAATTCAAAAACAGCAACAACACATCTCAATCAACCACATGAGTGAAGAAATAATGGAAAATACGGCAGCAAGCCATGTTGCGGTGATTGTCTGGGCCCCAAGGCTAGCATGAGCACCCAATGGCTGCAAGACGCTTTGGATACTACCAGTTATCAACCCGTATATCACTGTCGCACTAACGGATGCCCCGGTGATAAATACTGATGCTAGCTTCATCACAGTTAGCACACAGTATGAAAAAACCACCAACGTTGGCCTTACGATAGAAGAAGCAATGAGGAATATTCTCCCTTTGGAAAATACCATCAACAGAATCTGCATAATAATCGCAACTAGAGTAAAAGTAAACCCTGAGACGTAAGCCGAAATTGTCCATCGTGAAACTTTGCGGTAGCCAGCAAGGACTTTATTATCATCTTCTGGTAGAATTTCGTTGATCTCCTCGGACGCCGAGCCGAAGATCTCCAGCAGGTCAAAAGAAAATGAAGTACTTGGCTCGGAACAGTTTGAAAATGGCCCGGTGCTATGGTCCCCCTGACAATAGCCCCAGAGACCGACGGCATAATATGCGGGAAGATGCAATTTAATATCTTCGGACAATGTTTGAAGGCGATCGCTGATCTGATCGGCTTTAGTTCGTGCCGCATTGGCAGCTTGGGCTATTTCATTGGCGGTAATTTGCGCCGTACTTTTGGCAGTATTTGTGGCTCCATTCGTGACTCTGGATGTATCCACGCCAGCGATACTGAGTCCTCGGCGTAAATGAAGATTGCCGAGCTCCGGAAAATTGGCCAAATTCACCTAATGCTCTAAAATAAGCCAGCCGCCGATACAGTGGCTGATGAACTTACCTTCATAAGATATAAGTCCGCGGGAGAGGACGGCGATGTGCATCCGGCAAACACTATAGCAAGACAGATCAAGCCTGCTGTCGAAAGGGCTAAAGGACAAAACCTCCACAGAAGCCTCAACGTGTGCCAAAGCATATTCTGTTAAGTATATAACATAAAACCGAATCTTTTTTCGGAATGAAGGGGGTTACTGGCCCTTATGGGAACTCTTGGGATTTGCAATTTATTGTGGTCCGCTACAAAAGGAACAAGCCCGAGAAGCCATCAATTGAAAAATTGTTTCGTACTCATCAGCTTTCACATGATAATGTGATGGTATCGGCCTCTAAGTTGGGTGCCCGCCAGCTATATGAGCCCCCTTCAACGCGGGTGCGGATATCGCTTAAAGTTCTCGTATATTCCTTTCATTCATACTAACATATTTTGTGACATATTCTTTAGCAACACTAATTTCAGCCTTTTTGTGGAAGTTTGCGATTTTGTCATCTTGACAGGATTTTTAAAAAGGTATACATGATCAACGCGATCAAAATTTGCTACGACTCCGCTAAGAAGCTCAAGTTCTCCTCATCCTACCCACCCCCTAGTTCGGTCACCTCGGTTTTGGATTTTTAATAGAATTACACATTTTGGCTGCGATTGTGTTAAGATATACCATACCGTTGACCTGAACGTGACTTGTTCTCGACTTCCCCTTACTCTTATCCGATTCTTCAAGTAATTCAGGCGCAGTCTACCATAATCATAAAAGCATGTTACAGCAGGCAGAGTGGTCAACACAAGACCGAAACCCAGTTCCATCGGCAGTAGCCTTCTATGGAGATGCACAATACATAATGCACGGCGTGAAGCCTGTACACTAGATAAATGTGTTGTTTTGGATGTGCAAACCTTGCTCCCTCTAGAGTGGAGAGTGCCCACCTCCTGGATATCGATTCTGTCAAGCCCCACAATGTCAAAGAAAGCGTGGTACAAGAATGGAGCTCCTTGCGTGCCATGCGAGACCAGGAGCATGCTAAACCGGGCATTTCTCAAGGCTAAAAGCTCACTGAAGCGGGATCTTGTGGCTGACTGGGGTTCCGATGTGAGTATCTACCGCTATATTATATTTGCATTGAGGTCGATCATTCGCCCGTATATGAGGGAAACGGTTCCGTGTAAGCTGGAGAGTAAGAATATAGGTTTTTGAAGCCGCGCCAATGGTCTATCACAAGGTCTCTAGATTTATTATGGTGGTTAATTAAATCTAAGCTAATCGGTTCGGAAAGCTGTTTTTGAATCTCGTTTATCTCCGCCACTTGGCACAATCCTATCTCTTGGCGCGAGAATCTGTATGCCCGGGTCGCATGGTTTGAATGTTACATTAGCTTACCTCGTGGACCTGGTTCCTGTACCAAGCCCTTAAATAAGTATTATCACAGCAATCAGTATATGGGGCCAATCATGCTTTCTCTAAGCAGACACCTTTTCTTTGATGCCAAACTGTGCATCCAGGTTATCGAGTAACCTTTTTGTGACCGATTTTTTTCTTCTCTTGTCACCCCCAGCCGTTGTGCTTCTAAGTAACTGGATCGTGACTTGTATGGTTTGCCGCTCTTACCTTCAGTTGAGCCTCCCAACAGACTCGACACGTTGTTGAACGCATCCACAGTGTCACTTCTTAGCTCCCTTCGAATATCCCTCAAATTTGGGCAGTCAACCAGGTCCCGAAACATCAGAGTAGACCACGGTGGTGGGCCTGGATAGCACGGCCTCTGCCCGTTCTGTTGCCGACTGACACTACAATTGATATAGTATGATGGTTTTTATATCTCTTCATTCTTGCACTGGAAAGCTTTGTTTCACACCAGAGAAGGGGCGTCAGCGCGCCAGTGGAGCCCACCAAGATACGAGTTGCTCAACCCAGCACTTCAACTACAGTAAAATTCGGAAACAGTTTTACCCTTCAGCGCACAATTTTGTTTCTTAGGCCGTACACGAAACAAAGCTAATATATATTAGGATAGGCAGTAAGTCATCGGTCACCCAAAGACCGAACTCACTTACAGCCTAGCTAAATCAGGCTTAAACTAGTATCGGTTACAGGCCGAGAAACACAGTGTGTGCCGAAGGGGTAAACTGTTTTCGAATTCTACTGTACTAGGTCCGCGCGCCATGAGGGCAGCATGAATACAACGACGGTACAGAGGCCACGGAAGCCCTCGGCGAGGCTCCAAGTTCGCTTAGAAAGTGGTACACGGTATATGTATATAGGAAGATATATATAGTAGTAGTAGGCTGTATATCGTTTTGGCAGTTGGATTCTAAACCACAACCTACTAGGCTGGGTACGGATTCGTATTTTGGTCTAGTGGTTAAATCAACTTCGACGAAGGGTCAGCATAAATGAATTACACACACACAAACACATACTGTACTAGGTATGAAGCTTAAATGCAAACAACAGGCGAATGATATGGCAACCTAGGTGTGTTAAATTTACTTCTCTTCATCATGACGGTATCGGCCTGCCTATCCACTACAGTCATCAATCGATCGAGAGTAACATATTACCACCACAGTGGTCGATGTCCTTGACATATATTAAGCGATTCCGCTTCTAAGTGCGTATGCGGTGCATAAGGAGTCATATTCCGTCCTTTTAAAGATTTCCAGTATCTATTAAAAATAGCGCGGGTGAAAATGTACGTACATTCCTATTTCCAACTCACGACAGAATTTGACGAACCTCTAGCTTATAATAATAAGAAAAAATGTGATAAGGGGTCATTGGGCCCAACCCAGTGCGGTTGGCAAAGCTTTGGTATTAGAGCAAAAATAACAATTTGTGAGCAACGATGACGTCGAGGAATGCTGCAAGGTAAGAATAATAATATTCCCAAAGGTTGGCACGCATGAAGTTGGGCCCATTGGATGGGTATCTGTCATTGACATAAAAAGAGTGGCCTCAATCTGACAATGGAATACAGAACAAGTACCCTTCAAAGGCACCAGCTATTTAACAATGTAGCCGCCATTTTAAACGCTTTTGTTTTTGCCTTTGCAACTAATCTTCTCTTGAGAGGCTCTGGTAGGCACTTTATAACTAGTGGCAGAGCACGGAAAGCTTGCTGGCAAGTTAGACGGCTTCTTGTCAGCCCGTGAAAAAGCGGCCGATATTTGCGATTGTTTCCCCTCACTGAGCCATCAAGTGATAATCGGCCTTCACGCTTTATAACTTTTCTCACCTTTTGTTGGGTTTTGTGGGTGGATTTGGAATACACATTATCTGTTCTTATTTCATTCTGGAAGGCCTGGACTTTACTCTTGCACAATCCAAATAAGTCTTCTGCAACTTTAGTTAGTAAGCTAACCTCAGATGGCTGCGGTTGGTCCTCGGTCCAAGATAAAGGTTGCCTGGTGCTGGCTTCAATTGCTGCAAGAAGTTGTAGCATATACGCTCTAAACTGGAGAGGAGGCGTTATGTTTTGGGAGTCGAGGAAACAGGAAACCGAATATTCAATTGCAGCCTGCTCTGTATTAATCCTTCCCAATGGATCTTTGTTTGCTTCTGTCGAATATGGGGAAACACATAAACTGTTTGGTTTCAACGAAGAAGATAATGATACGGGTAAATCAGTAGCCTCTTTATGTTGCTTCGTGTCCAAGCAACTGGGTTGAGGATAAAACCTTACTGGCGAGGGTGTCAGGTCATCCACTCTCGGAGAGATGGGCTGCGTAGGGTGGGCTTGGAAGTAGGGGTAGCCGCGAGGCATACTATGCTTTGATGGTGAATCCACGTTATCGGTATAATCTTATGTTGTCCAGGCTCGTCACAGAATCCGGGGTAGGATGCGAAATATTTATAACACTTTGGACAGCAGATGAGCCCTTTTCTTTTTGAGCAACTCTACGATGCGCTGGCTTTTATGCGCTCACTGAACTCATTCTCTTAGCTGAGGGCATCTGCTTCAACTAATTGGTTTTATGTGCCGAGAAAAATTCCTCATAAAAACATGGCACGAGGTAAAAAAAAAGGTTTCTCTCGTAGATCTACTCAGACTCCGGTAGTACGTTGGAGTCACATATAAACTGATGAGAATATACCAAAAAAAATTGATCCTCGGATTCCATCTGTTCTGTGATTGACAATGAATACCCACTTGGTTTTAATCCCCTGCAATCCTTTTCTAACAACGGCTCAAAGTGTTTCAAGATATACTATACCAGAAGTTGTGCGTAGTAATGAGAAAGCTGATTATGTATGGGCGGTATATTTCACCGGGTCTGGCCTGACAACTTGATTTACATGGACGTGTTTAAGATTCTGCTTAGAGCATTTGCGTAGAAGGAGTAAATACAAACGACCGTTTATTATTGATCGCATCATAATTTAACGACAAGGACACGAAGGAATGGGCCAGTGGCTAATCAACCTCTCCGGGTAGCTTCCACTCGTTATCCGACAGAAATATTTAACGATTAATACGATTCTAACCCTCATAATTAAAAAGAAGTTCACCGCTAATTGGTTGCACTATGGTCTCAGAGCACACGTTCAAACGAACATTGTAGTTCCAACCCCAATTGACTGGAAACAAACGAACGGGAAAACAGTGACTAGAAGATTATGGCTATCATGATGCTCGGTACGACTTGCCATGAACGCGTCGAATTCATCCAAAAAATAATCGTGTTGAAATGCTTTGCGATTTTGAAAATGATTTCAAGTAGTGATCAAGTACGTGGGAGTCCCCATTATTGACAACAAGCTCACCCGCAGATATCTGAAAAAGTCAGCTAGGCCAATATGTACGTAATCAATTGTTGATACCGAGTAGAGAGGGAGGTCGAGATACTCCGAGGTTGCCTCGACGGTGAAAGTCTTCCCGACCCCTGGCGGACCACTATAACGAGTCAGCTGAAGGCTATGCAGAGCAGATAAGATTCACAGACATACTTCAGCAACACATGGAGCCCTTGGCCTTTACCGTCAATCGCGTCGTCAAACAGTACCGTCGGTATCAGGCCTAGGCGGGTTTTCGCCAATGACAAGAGGAGTGATTTGGTCTCGGAAGCTAGCTTGAGGCAATCAAACGATTCAGGGAACCAATCCACGTCCCTAAGAGTACTAAATGCGTACTCCACTGGAATCACATTAGCCGGATACCACACCATTGCCAGTGGTGTCACAGTCCGCCTACTTCCTGTTCCTTTTTCCATTGACTGCTGTCTTGTATTCCAGTGGGAAGTTACCACCCGGATTGCCTGGTCTGCTGCTGCTGGCTTCCGAAGCAAGACTCCCTCAGTTTCGATAGACCATTCCCTTAAGATGTAGGATGTGAGCTATATAGATGCTGCTGTATAGGGACTCACCCCATTGATGGTGAGGTACGTACTATCAGTTTTGAAAAGAAATCTGAATGACCTCAATTTTGCAATAAGCTTCAGCCTCTGTAAATCTAGCAATAGACAGAAATACACCTGCCAGCTTTCCTCGGGCCCCAAGAAACGCTGCATGCAGTTCAACAAGACAAGCGTTACGGGATGACCCATCTAGGACGATGACTGTTGCCTGCTAGAGACGTGCTTGCTCAACAGACCCGGACTGTATGGCGTGACAACAGCCATGGGTGATAATCAGTTTAGGTGTGGCAATTATACCTCTAATTCCCCTCAAGGGAATCTAGAGTTATCCATACAGGCGGGGGAGTTAACAATGAACGGGACCAAGTATTATGGCTTCCTCCCGAGGCTCGGCCTTATTGTTCAGCGATTAAAGGGAGTACACTACATTTAACTGAAATTTATTCTTCAGTCCGCATCATGGCAAAAGCGAGGCAGATTTCTCTAAAAGCATGCAAAGGTACATATAAACTGTGATAGCCCGAACGTTGCTTCGGCGATACGTCAAGGTAGTTGCCATCAAATAAATATACAGCCACCCAGCGGACTGTAATACAGTCGCTAAGGTGCCATGCTGACACCATCCCAAGCTCAAAGGGAAGCTATTAAAACTTGCAATTAAATGCTTTAGGTACATTTGTAACATAAGTGGCCAATTTGCTTGAACTCATTGGCTTCGAACTCCGTTTTCCAAAGTATACAGCTCTATTAGAGCCAAATAGGCTTTTCTTTCTTGTTCTGCCAGTGCCAAAATTGACCACCGTAGTTTCTCAGCCACCTAGTAAGCGGGCCAGGAGTCGCATAACGGATTGAATATAGCATCTTAATAAAGTTAACACAAGCCATCGGAAGCATAAGCCACTAAGTCCTACAACTGTTTAAGGTAGTGGTAACAAGCGCGGTAGTACGTATTCTTACCCTACTGCCGACCAATCTCGCGAACTATATCGGCAATCTCTTCTATTACGTAGTAGCAGAGAGTACTAGAAGAGGCCAGAAATTTGATAGCCAAATACTACAGCTTTCACAGCTTAAATTGAATTTAAGCTTTACAATATCAACAACAATTGCCTTAAATGTGACTCGTATTTCCTCCTCGTAATTAGTGTTTCTGCAAGAGAGATAACTATTGTCTAGGCTTATAGTTTCTTGGCCCTATAGAAAAGCTCGAGAGGTAGGAATAATATAACTCAGCTCTAGTTCCTATATACTAACTCCATCAAATCTTTCTTTGTAAAAACCGTGATATGACGAGCCTAGAGTCAATAACAAGCTAGGCTGACCTTCTTTAGGTCTCGTTTCAGATAGTACTTATTGCAGTAAAAGCGATCACCGATCGCGCGCGCGCACAAGCCAGCAGTTGCTTTGTTAAGATCCAGTTGCTTAAGAGTGTGGCAAACGACAAATTCTTAAAGAAGAAATATAACCTGCTACATTTTGAGGAGGCTCAATTTCACCAGAAAAAGCTTTACTTGCTGTTTTTAGCCCATACCTACAGTTGGCTTAAGCATTATGCACACTATAGGATGTGGTCGCTTGTTTCAATCAATCGCTCAGTTCCAATTCATCAGTCGTCCTCAATTCATCGCCCAGTTCCAATTAGTCACTCGTCCCCATGTCGTCGCTCATCCCCAATTCATCACTACTTTCCGAATAGTCATTTGTTCATGCTCCCTTGGTAACTGGGATAGTGAGTAAATGGGAATTTGGCCAATATAATTACGTCGATTTGCTGGCTTCTATTGCTGGCTGATTCTATCCGACGTTTCTCTCTTAATAAGTGGCATCTTTTAATCCGACATAGTAATAGTATTCATTTATGATTATTATTAGCATTACATCGTAAAATGGTAGGGTTCAGACGGGATTCAACAAGGGCAAATTCTTGTATTCAATTGAGGGGGGGAGCAGTGAATTAAGGGATTGTGATGATTCATTATTTTATTAATACTTAGTAAACAGGCTCCAATAGTATTCCAGTACTATTTAAATATCAGTTCCATTCTCTGCTTCTTTATATTAGACATAATATCCACTATAGCCGAACTCCCACAAGACGTCCAAAAATAGAATAACTCTACTGGTTTTACTGCTCTACTCGAGTTGAATAAGAAGTTTCTACAAGGTAGTATTACATCGTCTCCTTATTATTACGGCTCTATTAAGGAGGAGACTCTTAGCCTTATTCCTTCTTTGTTAAAGCTATATAAACAGCAAATTTTTACGTGGTCCAGTCAACCATATTTACGCGAACGCAAGAGAGGAGATAAAGGCAAGCTTTACAACCACTAATAACAACCTTTTATCTCCTTTATTATAGCCGAGAAAAACAACCCGCAGAGACTCTTTCAAGAGTTAAGAAGAAAAAAAGATATCAAAGTTCACGCACGAAAAGCTTACTCGCCTAAAGTTGCCCTACAAGGATCATTCACTAAGAAAAAGATTGTTACCAAATATCGACATTCGTTTTTTTCACGACGATAGAAAGTTTTGACCGATGTTGATCTAGCGGCAGATATAGCAGAAGAGGACATTTTCTGTCTGAAGGCTATAAAGCAAGCAGAACCATAGGAATTCGAAGCTGTCGCAGCTTCGTGGAAGGATATCGATATTACAGAAATTGTTATAGACGCAATTGATGCAGCACAAGCATAATGAGAGACCACTGTATGTATCTTAATACTTTACATTACAGCCAATTTGTTATCCCACCCTCTTTGACTACCAATTGTAGTTTTGCCCATCCTAACAATTGGGTTTCATCTCATCTCACAGAAATAAAACCACATCCGCAACATGTCTGCCGTACCGCGGACTTGCGACTTGCATAGACATGTCCGTCCTAGCCATTGAATAATTGCGTCGCCTGTGGTATACTATTTGATTATATGAAATCAGTCGTGAGCAATTGATACATTACGATATTTTGCTCATCATTTACTCGCATGACCCACCGGGTCGTAATGTGGGATTAACAATGGAAACCGGTCATCGTGGGCATAAACGCATTCTTGATGTTGAATAAGGGAGGAGTGTCGAACTCGGTTTTTCCGAACAATCAATATAGCCACGCAATTAAGTTGACCTCATCTCATTTATGCTCATAATTTGGATTGGTTTATCTAAGGCGGCCAAGGACTGTTTAATTCGAATAAAGTAACCCATCGGAAACGTAGCCTGCAAACCGCAACCGGCCGACTGTTAATCAGTGCTTATTTTCAATTACATATCGGAAGAGATATATCATCTCTAAGAAAGCAAACCTGTAGCCCTCAGCTAGGGTAAAATTCTTCAGTAGGCCAATTAGGTTAATATGGCTGAACTGCTCCGCGGAACAAGAATCTCGACAAGTGAAAGGATCTTACGCTGTTCTCACCCAGCAAGACCAAATAATTTGTTTCCGAGGAGACTATTCGATTTGGCCATTTGGCTGATTTGGTTCATTTGGTCTAACTCTTCCCACTACATATGTCGGAACAAAGTTGCGTCTTACATGCAGCGCGCCCGCGTAACACAGAACAATGCTCTAACGATGTTTAATTGGAGGAATGAGGTTTGATTGAGTATACGGTAAGGAATCATTAGGCCTGCTCTACCTTATTTCCTACATCTATCGTCCCATACTGGAGTCAAAACGATCAATAGAGAGAAGGCTGTGGTTATGATTCAGGTAAAGTCTACTGAGGCTGATCGCGAAGCAATTTCAGCAACGTAGGACCGATAGAGGGTCACATTAGATACCAATTATCAACGTAAGCCAACGCAAACTATTTAACCAAGCGCCAGTTCGACGGACATTACGTGAGAGGCCAGGATTACGATACGCAGGCAGTGACTAGGCATACTACTCATCTTCAACAATAGCTTACACAAATCCGGTTTTGTACATTTCTACGGGATTAATTTATATATTTCTAGCAGACAAACGCTTCAAGATAGAACTTAGCTTCCCCAGAACTTTTGTCTGAGTACTAGTCTCCAGCACCACGAAGAGGTATCTATCTTGTTACTAGAGGGAGACAAACGCTTCAGGGCCA
>MUGJ01000303.1:0-126756 GCA_008931945.1 Penicillium sp. BW_162_3FA | reverse complement strand
CGTTCTCGGTTACAGTCACTGGCAGCACTGATATGTACTCTTGAACCTACATACACTCACGAAATCAGTAGAACTTGGCCCCACTATTCTCTTTTGATGGTCGATAATATTCCTTGAAACTTCCCCAGATGGATCGTGGTGAAGCCATGGGAAAGTGTTCAGTGGAGGCAACCTTTAAATATGGCAAGCTGGGGTTGAATATACGTCAAGGTGACTCCATTTATCCCATCTGGCAAAAGCCACCTCGTGGCGTTAGATATAGTTAGATATATAAATGCACAGTGAATTTAGCATGGAATCATACAATTCAATACTCCAAAACTATCTACAATCACATATTACTACTCCGTACATATCACAATGGTCGACAACCCCAACCCCGGTAACTTCCACAACCGACCTCACGAAGAGGTCGAGCAAATTGCTCGAAAGGGTGGACAGTCTAGCCATCACAGTGGATTTGCTTCTATGGATACCAATAAGCAGGTTAGTAAAAGCAGCTTCTATCTATTTTGATATAGCAAACTCACACTTTTTAAAGAGAGAGATTGCCTCGAAGGGCGGTCACGCTTCACGTGGAAAATTCGAACCAGGGAGCCCTAGAGCCAAGGAAGCAGGTCGGAAGGGAGGTCGATCTGCCCACCAGCAGCCGGAGGAATAATAGGGTGATCATGTTTATCATCGCCGCGGCTGGCAAGCTGCTAGCCTCAGCTACTATGTACCCTTCAGCTATATGGTGAAAAGAATCAAATGAACTTTCCAACATTAGGATAATAAGAAAGGCCTCCATGTCTGTTCCCTGAAGTGATAACATTCGTTTACGACCTCCGCTTCAAATGGTGAAATTGGGGCTTCTCGCCTAGCTCTTTTACATCGCCTGGTCCCTATATCCAAGAAATAGACCTTATCTAGAACGTCTTAAAGCTGGTTTTTAGTGTTTTAGCCCCCTTACTGCCCAACCTTTTCAATTCTATTACTCTGCGGGGAACATGCTCGTTTAGGGCCGTTGTCAAGATTGAATTTATGCATGTGTTAAGGTGCTCTGAGACACATCCGATACCCGCTCTCGTCAAGGCCCACAATGGGGAATCTTGATAACGTCAAATTCCAAGATTGAAGGTCAAATCAAGTTACCTAGGTAATTAAACTAATTAAATTAATCCCGTTAATCAAAAGAAATCAAGTTTTAATGCTACTGCCTGATGTACATGGCTTGAAATACACTATGCGTTGCATAGGAGAATACTTGTTTAGTGTATCCTCTCACATGAAAAACACGCAATCACCCACCGTTGCCCAGCAACGAAGTTGATCCCGCGTCGATCTAAGTCTCGGTCCATTAAGTTCCCTCTTTCTTTGTTTAGGGCGACCAAATAAAGTCGGGTGAAGGAAAAAGTGATTCTTGGTACTATTAATGATTGGTCTGGTAATATAGAGAGGCCCAGCTCGGATTGTAAACAAGCTTGCTAAACTTCCAACGGAGTACAATGTTACCCCTTCAATATCTCTTTGCTTCTCTACCTTTTCCTTTATTGATATTGACACGTTGATGTTAACTGTCAAAATTGAACTACACATTGCACTGTCCGAAAATAGATCTTCGCGTGGCACGCCATGCTTGCCGATCCTGGCATGTATCCCTGCTCCTGATTGTCTCAGATCGCAACATGAAGCACCGAAAAGCAAAGGCATTCCTGCTTGCGCTTCTTGCGCTAGTTGATCCCTCTACTGCAATCCCATACACTCCATCTTCCGTCTTCCTTTCCCCACAACACAATGACTCTCTCGCGTACATCCTCCGACCTAGCTCCACTGGTCAAACCGAGTTCGTCTCCCTCAACCTATCCAGCAGTATCGACGCCGAGAATCTATCTTACCAAACCCTGCTGAAGAGCACGCCGTTCTACAGTTCTGATCAGAATTCGAGCTTTGTTGCTGCCATCAATGATCAAGGCCTCATCACAGTCTACTCGGGCAACTGCCACAGCGCATCCGATAACCCGGTACTATGGCAGTTCCACCCAAACAGCAAAAGCTCAATTGGCAACGGGACATGGGATAGACTTCCAGTCATCACAAGCGACGCAAAGACCGCACCGAACTACCTGACGGCAGCGTTCACATATTCGGCATCCCACCACGAAGATGAGAGCTCCATGTACGCTTTTGGTGGGATGTGTCCATTCGCGAACAGCACAGACGAAACATGGGTCTCGGCAGCCAACTACTCCCAGTCAACGGTCGTGTTAGGGCCGAGTCCCTACTACAACACCAAGTTCACCGCTGCCACTACTGGCAAGCGCGCGCCGCCCGTCGCTGAAGCTGGAATGGCTGTTGTGCCGCTCCAGCCTACCTATGCTGCCGGGTATACGGGGAAACAGCAGGACTTTTTGTTTATTGGTGGTCATACCAAGCAGGCGTTCCTTAACATGTCACAACTTGCCATTTTCTCGCTGCCGCAGCAAAGCTGGAGCTTTGTTTCTGCAACCTCGACTTCGACATCAAAGACTGAGCTGACTGCTCGGGATACGGTTTCTATCGAGCCTCGCTCCGGCCACACTGCCGTCCTCTCGGAAGATGGCAATAAAGTGTTTGTATTTGGAGGTTGGGTGGGCGATATGACTGTCCCTGCCGAGCCACAATTTGCAGTTCTGGACCTTGCAGAAGGGTTTGGCGGAGCCACAGAATGGATTTGGACAGCACCCTCTTTTGAAGGATTGGGGATCCCCAAGGGTGCTGGTATCTTTGGGCATGGAGCGGCAATGCTCCCTGGGGGCGTGATGATGATTTCTGGGGGCTACAATATCCCAAAACCATCATCAAAACGGGCCTCAGCGACTGCACAGTCCAACTCGCAGGTCTACCTCTACAATGTGACTTCGAGCAGCTGGGTCACCTCTTACCGCAATCCTGCGGCCAGTTCGTCGAAGGCGTCCTCCCATTCCGGTAAGCTTTCATCATCCCAAAAGGCCGGCTTAGGGGTTGGATTGGGCATTGGATGCCCCGCTGCTGTGGCCATCGTTTTGTGCGGATGGAACTACCACCGAAAGCGCCGCGTAAAGGGCAAGCGAGACTCGCAGCTACGGGAACTTGCTTTGGGAGCAGAACGAGCTCACTTCTGGGCCCGAGATTGTCCAACCCAAGCAAGTAGCATTCGGAGTTCTGGAATGAGCGAAAAAAGAGATACCTCTATGTATCCTTGGTCGGAAAATCGTAACCAGACGACAAGACCAAACTGGAAAGACCAGGGCGAAGGCACGGCAGAGAGGACTGGCCTGCTGATGGACCCTAATAGTCCAGTCAAGAATAACCGACCCCCTGTGATACCTCCAGTGAACAATAGGCCATTCTCATATCGAAACAGTGAATACAGGCGCAGTGATGCTACTGGCGATATCCACCCCATTGATGAACGCGAGGAAGATGAAGCGATCTTCCGAGAACATCTCATGGCAACCATCCCAGCTGAAACAGGACCCACGGTTAAGACGACGGAGCCCGAGGACCCCTTCTCAGATACTCCCTACGCAACTCCTCGGAGCACCATATTTGGCGTTGGCCTAGGTCCCTTCTACAGCCGGCGAAAGGATATTGGATCTGTGGATGCCGAGTCCCCGACAAAAAGCGACCGAACAGCCACCAACCTGTCAGACAACTCAGCCTTCTCCTTCCCGTCCACCCAGCCTGTAAGCAAGGTCAACCAAGCACGAGGTATCGTTGTCGATCGACCTTTGAGCTGGGGCAGCGGGCGCCAATCACTGGAATACATCGCCGCAGCCTCAACACACAGCGACCCAGACGGCGTAGCCCCCTCGGAGAAATCAGTATCAGCGGATTCCTACTCTACAGCCCAGACAAACATGTCCCACCGCCAGTCAGAGAACGAGTCCCTCTTATTCGACGCTCTCGACCAACCCGCACCCTCATCCCCCTCAAAACTACCCCGAGAATCCAAACCCAAAGCCTCCGACTGGGTAATGAACACCATGCGCCGAGCCCTAACAATGACCCGCCGCAGCCCCGATAGCGAACTATACTCCGATGCCAGTACCACTAGCACAGTGCACCATGCCTCCGGCATTGACCGCCGCAGCACGCTAGCAGGATCCGGTCAACAATCCACAGGCTCGGGTCCTAGCACGCCACGCCGAGCAGTCAGCGCTTCGGCAGAGTTATTCCGCCGCAAACAGGGTGCCAAAGACTGGAACGCGCGCAAGCGTGTTTCTGACGATGTGTTTAACACTGCCCGGTCTACGCGCGATGATCTTTTCACCGGCGCGCCCGGATATCTGGGTAACGAAGCTGGCTTCGGGGATGACGAGGAAGATGTCCATGATTGGGACTTGGAGGGTGCTGCTGAAGGCAGACGAGTCCAGACGACTTTTACTGTTCCTCGAGAGAAACTTCGTGTCGTTAATGCTACCGCTGGCGATATCGATAGTATGTCTGAGCGCTCTGTTAGTTGGGGCACTGGGAACCGGAGGGTTAGTACCTAGATCTGAGATCTGGGGTTTTGTTCTTTTTTTTTTTTTGTTTTTACTTTCTCACTTGTACTTTTGCATGTTCCATTTTTTAAGGTGAGGTTTGGTGTCTACATCTATGAGAGACACCTGGAGATGTGTTGTGTTTCATTGCATTGCGTCGTTTGTACACAACTTGGGCGCGTGAGCTTTTGTTCGCTTCATTGGCCTCTTTACTTTTTGTCACACCGTTTCTTTGTGGGTGGCTGCTGTTTTCTGTCGTTTTGATATCCACAGCGATGTTTTGATGCCGTTCCGAGATGAGATGAGATGAGATGATTGTCCTGATGAATCGATGTTCCCCCTTTTTTTTATGACTCTTCGCTAGAGAGTAGCGTCTGTTGGATTAGGTAGCGAGTTCAAAATTGATCTCTTGCTTTAAGATTTATTGAGCCTTTAGTAGACTGCAGTTCTTACATAGACAGCTTCATATGCTAGATATTTCTAGAAGACGAGGATGTAGGCTATCCCGAGACTGGTAAATGCATGAATATGGCATCTATATAACACTTTTGTAGCTCCATGATGCATTGAAGACGTATATAGACTCAGACATGACCCTTCTTAATGACGCTTGCATATAACATTTTTAATATAACTTGTCAGGTTCCCTCCCATCTACGACGAAGGAGCACCGGTCGCAGGGTGAGTGGGAATAGTCTGAGGCTTCCGGGGAAGCAAGTTCTTAGCACCCTCACGGGCATACTGAGCCATGAGAGCGTCCATGACAACGAGCGACGACATAGCCTCAACGATAGGGACAGCACGGGGGGTAACGCAAGGATCATGACGACCCTTAGCCTCCAAGACACCCTCCTCACCGTTGTAAGTAGTAGTGGTCTGCGCCTGGCCGATAGTAGCAGCGGGCTTGAACGCGACGCGGAAGTAGATGGACGCGCCGTTGGAGATACCACCCTGGATACCACCAGAGTTGTTAGTCTTGGTAGTGAGGCGGGGGCTGTCTGCGGTCTGGTCGACGATGAAGGGGTCGTTGTGAATTGAGCCGGGGACCTCACAGCCGCCGAAACCGGAGCCGATCTCGAAGCCCTTGGTTGCGGGGATGCTGAGCATCGCGTGGCCGAGCTTAGCTTCAAGCTTATCGAAGCAGGGCTCGCCAAGTCCAACTGGCACGTTGCGGATCACACATGTTACGGTTCCACCGATGCTGTCGTGGTTGTCGCGGAACTTCTCGATGACCTTGGTCATGCGCTCGGCAGCGGCAGTTTCCGGGCATCGGATGGGCGCGAAGGAGTCGACGGTTTGGCGGTCAATCGTCTCAATCAGCTTAAGGAATTCCGGGTTCGTGGAGGGGGAGGGGTGTTCGGGGGTCGGGGGGAAGAGGTGCTCGTTGCCAACGGAGGAGACGAAGGCGACAATTTCGATGTTATGCGCCAGGCCGAGGAACTTCTCGGCGATAGCGCCGGCGGCGACACGGCCTATAGGGGTTGGGTTAGCAAGAGTACTCATTTCCGATGTTGATGGTTACACATAACGTACCAATGGTCTCACGGGCGCTGCTGCGACCACCGCCGCTGCTGGCCTTGACGCCGTACTTCTCAAGGTAGGTGAAGTCGGCATGGCTAGGGCGGGGGTACAGGTCCATTGTGCTGTTACCGTAGTCCTTAGGACGTTGGTCCTCATTGCGGACGACCATGGCAATTGGTGTGCCCAGAGTGATGCCGAACTCTGTGCCTGACTGGATCTCGACTCGGTCCTTCTCGTCTCGCGGGGTAGTAAGGGCGCTTTGGCCGGGACGGCGCCGGGTCATTTGAGGCTGGATGTCGGCCTCAGTGAGTTCAAGGCCCGGAGGACATCCGTCGACGATACAGCCGACGGAGCGACAGTGGGACTCGCCATAACTGAATCATGGGGGTGTTAGTAGTGATGTGTGTGGTGGGGGTGGGCAACTAACGTGGTGACACGGAAATATTGACCCCACGTCGACATGATGGGCGTTGAAAGATGGTCGCAAGGTAATGAAGTAAAAGTATAAGTTCAAAGACCCCGAGATCAATAAAAACAGTAGAATAGGAAGACAAAACAAAGGTGATGACTGACCGCAAGTAGAAAAAAAGGAAATTGGAAATCGACTCATCGCTGGAATTCCTATCTGGGACTAGCGCAACCGACTATCGGCCCATAACTTTTGTGATGCGATCAATAACTTCGCCCACCCTTGCTCCAATGCTCGCCCTTCGAGGATATTCCTCGTCTTCGGCACTTTGGACTAACCCACTAAAGCATGGCTGGATTCGCCATAATTCATCATATCCCGCTCACCAATTCGCCGAGCTCGCCAGCCGTCCCTCCTCTTTACACCAAATCTACCAATCGCTATCAACAGATCCCTACGTGAACCTTTCGATCGAACACTTCCTACTAGAAAATGCCCCGGCAGAGTCCAGCATTTTGTTCCTTTATGCCAATCGACCATGTGTAGTCATTGGTCGCAACCAGAACCCATGGCTTGAGACAGATCTCCGCGCACTTTATAATGACCGCAGGAACGGCACGACGGAAGAGGATGAAGCTGCAGTATTCGTGCGTCGGCGATCAGGCGGCGGGGCTGTCTTCCACGATGAAGGTAACCTAAATTACAGCGTTATATGCCCACGTACCTCGTTTACGCGTGACAAGCATGCCGAGATGGTGGTGCGCGCACTTCATCAGGTCGGGGCTACCAACACCAGTGTCAATGAGCGGCATGATATTGTCATGGCCCGAGCAGAGGGAATGCAAAATGATCCCAACGAGCCTCTGGCACGCAAGGTGTCTGGCTCTGCGTTTAAGCTCACCCGACACCGAGCCCTCCACCACGGCACTTGCTTGCTCGATTCCCCGAATATTCATGATCTTGGCCGGTACCTGCGATCATCCGCCCGCCCGTATATCCTGGCTAAGGGCGTTGAGAGCGTTCGTTCTCCGGTCGGGAATGTCTCGGCTGCGTTAGCCGACTCGTTCTTTTCCATGCAGAGCGTGATTCAGAGTGTGATCGAGCAGTTTGCTCGGCTCTACGAGGTACATCCCGATGCCGTTCTTAGGGCCCAGCGTGCTCATGCAAATGAGCCTGAAGTCTTTGCTGGGGACTCTTGGGTTGCTGGTACAGTGGGAGAAGTGCAGGGCGAGCAGGTGCCTGCCATTGGGAAAGGAATTGCCGAGTTACGCTCGTTGGAGTGGAAGTACACTCAAACACCGCGCTTCACTTTCTCAACGTACCCCATCGAGGAAGATCCCCGTGAACGGCCGCCATTGCCCCCCTCGCTCCCCTCGAGTACTCGTGCATTCCTCCGCCTGCAGCATGGCGCTATCGTTGAAAGCCACATCTCTGTCTCACCTGACGAGTCCACCGCATCTGATCAAGCCAGTCGCGTCCATTCAGCACTGAACGGACAGAAGCTGCACGAGATTACCTTGGCCCGGTGGACCGAGATCCTAAAGCAGGGTCTTAGTGAGACCGAAGGAGTCGATGATGTTCTTGTGAAAGAGCTGGCCCGATTCTTGGGTAGCCTTTTGGGGGGTTAACTGCCCAATTGCATGGATGCCATGCAATTCGTGGCGTGTATAGATATTGAATGCTCTTGGACCCTATGTACAAATATAATACCATGATATCCTATATGAAAAGAGCCACATTATTGGTCGCGTTGCCTGTCTCCTTCATTGGTGGACGATAATTTCTCCACTTATCAGATTCTCACAGCCTCTTTCGGACAGACTAGTCTCTTGTCATTGATGATCTCCCCACGTTACGTCGACCGGCTAAATGCGAACCCCACGCCAGCCCCAGGATCCCCCCAGAACTACGCACAGATCCAACTGGCTGAATCGGCATTCTCAGCGAGTTCCGATTCGCACCAAAATGACCTCTGTGATGACTATACATCGGCATAGTCATGCGAACCCCGATATCAAGTGCCTATTAAGCAACTAATAATCGGCGATTAACCCGACGACAATCTTTATAAAACCTACAATCACCCTATCAAACAAAACAAAGCCACCATAACAGCGCAAACTCTTTATAGCCTCCAAGCCTACAGACGTACCATGTCTATCCACGCTAACGGCCGAACCCCCTCACATGCCTTCAGCGAATCGCTGTTCCGGACCAGATCCGACCTACAAGAAGCATGTCGTGCCATTCTCGACCCGTTGGTACCCCTCTTTACACCAGGCGGCACGCGCGTCAAAGTAGGCACCTCGACGACACGATTCGACGAAGGCGGTGCCCAGATTGAGGGATACGCCCGCCCGCTATGGGGTCTGGCCTCGCTGCTAGGCGGCGAATATGAATACGCCGAGGCCGAGCGCTGGCGCCAGGGGATCATCAACGGGACTGATCCCGTACACCCGGAGTTCTGGGGCCATATCGAGGATATGGATCAGCGCATGGTGGAGATGTGTCCGATTGGGTTTGCGCTTGCTGTTGCGCCTCATGTCTTTTGGGACCCATTGACGGAGAAGCAGAGGGGGAATGTTGGTAGTTGGCTGGCGAGTATTAATGCGCGCGAGATGCCAAATACGAATTGGTATGTTATGGCTTGATCCTGCTTAGGATGGTCTTTTTTTTGGCGTGGATTGAATGAGTGGGCTAATTATTATTGGGACGATTGCAGGTTGTGGTTCCGTGTCTTTGCAAACTTGGGCCTCAGGAAGAATGGCGCTGAGTACTCTTTGTCGCGTATCGAGGCTGATATGGATCATCTGGATACCTTCCATGTTGGCGGGGGATGGAGCAATGATGGACCTAAGCGTCATCATCAGATGGATTACTACTCGGGCTCATTCGCCATTCAGTTCTTGCAGCTTCTTTATTCGAAGCTGGCCGGTGACTTTGATCCCGAGCGTGCTGAGCGCTACCGTCAGCGGGCACGGGAGTTCGCTAAAGACTTTGTGCACTACTTCGATCCTAACGGTACGTCTCGGGTCTTTCTGATATGATTTTCTCTCGTCTTTTGATAAGTGGCTTGGTCCTGACTAGAGCTACTACCAAATAGGCAGTGCCATCCCATTCGGACGCTCTATGACCTATCGATTTGCCATGGTTGGGTTCTGGGGTGCATTAGGCTTCGCAGATGTCGAATTACCGGAACCACTGACATGGGGCGTGGTGAGAGGGATTGTCCTTCGCCATTTCCGGTGGTGGTCTACGCAACATGACATGTTCAACAATGATGGGACGTTGAGTCTCGGATACTCATACGCCAACATGTACCTAACGGAGAATTACAATTCCCCCGGGTCACCGTACTGGTGCTGTCTCTCGTTCACCCCACTGGCACTACCGGAGACACATCCCTTCTGGTCCGCGCAAGAGGAGCCTTACCCAAGTTCCTCTTTGCCTGAAGTGGTAGCCCTCAAATACCCCAAACACATTGCCATCCGTCGAGGTGGACACTCTTTCCTGCTGTCATCTGGGCAAGCATGCCACTACCCCCTCAAAGCAACACAAGCCAAGTATGGCAAGTTTGCATACAGTTCTGCCTTTGGATACTCGGTCCCGACGGGTGGGTATCAGCTGGAGCAGCATGCTCCAGACAGCATGCTTGCGTTATCAGACGACGGCGGCGATATCTGGCAGACCAGACGACTGGCACTCGATGCGCGCTTCGAGGAACCAGAGCTCAATGGCCAGCCTATTCTTGTGTCTGGTTGGAAACCGTGGCCAGATGTGGACATCGAGACCATTCTCATTCCGCCGACGGAGGAAACCGAGAACTGGCATATGCGCGCTCACCATGTGCGCACCGGCCGCGCACTGCAAACCTCTGAAGGTGCCTTTGCTATTTACGGATGTCGCAGCGATAATGGTCGTATCTTAGGGCCTATGACTGGGGATGATTCTGAGGGGACAATGCATGACAGCCGAAGTGGACTTGTCGTTTCATCGGCTGGGGCGGTTGGCATTGTCGAGCTCCATTCGGCTATTGAGCGGGCTGGTCATATCGTCCTGGCTGATCCGAACTCTAATATCATTCATGGACGCACGCTATTGCCGTCACTTTCAGTGGACCTGGCAGCTGGCCAGGATTGCTGGTTCGTCTCGGCTGTTTATGCCGTGCCAGACCATCAACGGGATTGGAAGGCAGCTTGGGAGAAAAAGCCAGTTATTCCAGAGTGGCTACTGAAGAGGATGGAGAGTATATATCAGAGTTGATTTCTGGTAGACATTCCAATTTGATATTGTGCAATACCCGAGAACGATGAGTCTGAAATGAACCATGGGATTAGCATCCTATTCTGGAAAGTTTTACTGTATTGGGATTAGCCTCAAGGTTTTAAGTTTCCCCGCAGTCCGGGGTAAGATCAACAGCCGATACTCTACTTTCAACCTTCCAATGTCCTCCTCTCTTTTTCTCGGCTAAACCCACTTATTCTCCTTATTCTCCTATTTTTGCCACCCTCAAATCCCCGGGAAAACTACCACATACAAAGTACTACATACTAGCCTAGAACTTTACCCCCACACGCCTCCCGCCCATCTAAGAGCTGCACGTGAATCAGCCGTAGACATCTTGGACACTTGGATCCCTGGCTCAGTCCCCAAACACCCTAGCCATGTGAGCAGTAGTAGCTTCCTGCAGCCCGTGTCAGTCTTGCTTCGGATTCGTGGATGTTTTCATCCATTCCCGTTCGCCTTGTTTCGTATCCCTGATTTCCTCCCATAGGTCGCTCGGTGGCCAGCCAAGACAACTGGGCTTAGAGTTGCACCTCTCATAGGCTTGGGCTCGTAGTCTCTTTCCATCTTTTATACGTTTATCAATTACCGTCGGCATCTAGAGTTTAGCTTCGCCGTGAGCTGTTCTCAGATAATTACTTTTAAATTGGCTACTCCCCTCCTCGACTGGAGTCACTGCGATCATCTCGATTAACCCCTTTTGCTACTACACAAGATGTCGTGGCTTCTAAAGAAGATCGTTCACAATGAGGCGATGAAGGAGGATCCTAAGGAGATCTACGGATGGAGGGTCTTTATGCTTGCCTGCTCGGTTGGTCTCTCGTCGGCGATACCAATGACAATAATGCTAGAATTACAGAGCTAATGCTTCCCAGGCCTGTTTCGGTGGAATGCTATTTGGCATGGACTCCGGTATTATTGGCGGAGTTCTAACCATGCCAGGATTCAAGAAGTGAGTTTTCTTTCTGCTCCCCGGCGTCTAGCTATTCTGACCAGTGTCATTGATATAGGACATACGGCCTGGAGGACATCTCCAAGGTCGCGGCAGCAAATCTATCGGCCAATATCGTCTCCACACTCCAAGCAGGATGCTTCTTTGGAGCTCTGGTTGCCTCCCCAATAGCAGAGAAATGGGGTAGACGACTTTCCCTAATCGGCGCAGCAGTGGTAGCTGTACTCGGAATTGTCATGCAGACTGCGGCCAGCGGCCACATTGAAGTCATGTACATCGGACGGTAAGACAGATATTTCCGCCTCTCGCCCTCCACCCATCCTTTGAAGCTAACATTCATACTTCTAGACTAATCACTGGCTTCGGAGTCGGCGCGGCATCCATGATCAACCCACTCTACGTCGCCGAGAACGCACCACGCGCAATCCGCGGCGGTCTAACAGGTCTATACCAGCTCTTCATTACAATGGGCATCATGCTCGCCTTCTGGATCAACTACGGCTCCCTGCTCAACATTGAGGGTCCCGCAATGTACCTTGTTCCACTGGCAATGCAAGGTCTCCCCGCAGTGCTCCTATTCTTCGGTATGTTAATGTGCAATGAGTCCCCCCGCTGGTTGGCCAAACAAGACCGGTGGGAAGAAGCCCGTGCGACTCTCTCCAAAGTACGCAATCTGCCCTCTGACCACCCATACGTGGAAGAGGAGTTCGCGGCCATTGCCACCCAGTTGGAACAGGAGCGCGCACTTGTCGCTGGGTCCGGCTTCTGGGACTTGATGAAAGAGATGTGGCTCATTCCGGGTAATCGCAAGCGCGCGATCATCTCTATCGTCTTGATGATTTGCCAGCAGATGACTGGAACTAATGCGATTAACTACTATGCGCCCCAAATCTGTATGTCACTCCCACTCCCCAATATACTATTAAGAGGCCCTCCAGCTAACAAGTCACAGTTGAAAACGTGAGCGCACACTTCTATCTTTAAGCCCCCAACCCGAAAACACAATCAGATGCTAACCACACCCCCATCTCCAGCTCGGCGTAACCGGCAACGCAACCAACCTCTTCGCAACCGGTGTATACGGCATCGTAAAGATGATCAGCTGTGGCGTGTTCCTAATCTTTGTAGCGGACTCGCTAGGCCGACGTCGCTCCCTTCTATGGACCTCGATCGCGCAGGGCCTGGCAATGATGTACATCGGACTGTACGTGCGCATTGCGCCGCCAGTTGAGGGTGCACCTGTCATCCCTGCCGGGTATTTTGCGCTGGTATGCATTTTCTTGTTCGCGGCATTCTTCCAATTCGGATGGGGACCCGTCTGCTGGATTTACGTCTCCGAGATCCCGACTGCCAGGCTGCGCTCACTGAATGTTTCTTTTGGAGCTGCTACACAGTGGCTGTTTAACTTTGTTGTTGCCAGGGCTGTGCCGAATATGTTGGCTACTGTTGGTGATAATGGTTACGGGTGAGTTTGACTGGTGGGCTGGTGCTTTGGACTGTGGGTTTGCTGACTTCGGGCTGTGCAGAACGTATCTTATTTTCTCGAGCTTCTGCTTCTCGATGTGTGTCTTTGTTTGGTTCTTTATCCCGGAGACGAAGGGTGAGTCAAGTCCTCTGATAGTACATGATGGTGTCTTTTGCTAACTATGGTGTGCCTATAGGTTTGTCCCTCGAGAAGATGGATGAGCTCTTTGGAGTTACGCAGCTGCTTGAACATAAGAATGCTGACGCAGAGCGAGCCTCTATTGGCGATGGGGATAAGTCATCCCAGGTGCATGTTGAGAGGGTGGATCAGTAGGGAGTTACTAGTTTAGGTCTAGGTTGAATGTCAATGAATGAATATTGAAGGCAATCAAATTTAAGAAATCAATATCTGGGTTTCAAAGAGTATTCACATCTGTCATCGTAATTTCATAGACATCATCAAAGTACCCGGGTAGTCCGACCCTCTTGAAGGATATGTACAGCGGTCCAATCACCTCGGAGAACCGCCAAACCCGTTAGTATAGAAAAGAAGAAAAAAAGAACGAAAACAAAAACAAAAACCATTCGCCTGCGCTATGAACCCACCACATTCGCTTGAATCAAACTGGGAGACCGAAAGTGGAAAGAAAGGAAAGAAAACGACTGGCTCAGTCTATCAACGCCGTGGCGAGGGCCCGTCCAGTCTGCAAGTGATGACAGGGGGCAGAGAATGACCAGCAGTGTACTGAACAAAGAAAGCGAGAGATTTTAAAAAGAACGAAAAGATGAATGCAAAATGAAACAAGAAAAATCATCGGACGTAGTTGGTCGGACGCCGACCAAGTAGCCCATGCTGGGTCTGACTGCGAGTCATGCGGCGGGGAGTAGGATCATCATCCAAGCTCAAACCGCCCATGCCTGTTCCGAGACCATTCCGCCGGGGTGAATAAAAGGGGTTGGAACCCAGACCGGGGTTATTCCCATACCGAATGTTGCGGTTAGTGAAATTTGTGGCGGCGGTTGTAGTTGTGGCTATAGTTTCGGTGTCCGAGTCTCGCTCATAATCAGACGTGGGGTCGATTTCCTTTAGAGATTCCATGGTGAAACTATGTGGGTTTCTGTTTTGGTTGAAGGTGTTCTGGTTGGCAGCGGGGAACGAGTGGACAGTTCGGGACGAGGTAAGTCCATACTGTGGCACGGAAGGTAATGCCGAAGAGAAACTGGAGGCTGCATCGGTATCGCCAAATGACAATGAAGGAGCGGATGGTTGTGACCCAAACGATCGGTGCACAGGCGGGCTGCTGACTCGAGGCTCAGGTGTGGACTTGGATGAAGATTGACTTCCGGCCCAGTCAAGGGCAGCCGATTGACCCAAATGCGGTGATTGTGGCTGTGGCTGTGGTGATACAGATCCTGAGTTTTGCTGGCTTTCTAACCTGACCTTATTGTAGAAGGATAACACATTCATAGTTTCCTGTGCGGCCATGAAAATCAGGAGGAGTTTGCCATAGCGATCGAAGTAGTCTCGATTAAGCGAAACTGTGGGTAAATGTGCGCCCATGTGAACAGCGGCGCCAAGTTCGGTGATAGAAATCAAAATTTCCATTCCATTCCATTCCACAAGAGGCCTTTTTACCATGGTGATCAAAGCGAACCCTGCAACAAGGCTTGCCGCGCCTAGGGCAGCGATCTCCACGTAATTTCCTGGAATCAGGACCTGGTGATTTTGAGAGATACTCCATGCGCTGATGAAGCTGACTAGCAGACCCAGTCGAAGACACCCATAAAAGAGATAACTTTGCGTTTCGTCAAGAGGCGAGCCCTTGTTCCGCGGTTGCTGAGACCAGCTAGGTCCTTGGGCAGCATCTGACTGGAAATTGAAAGCACGATCAAACAGCGTTTCCAGTCCAGTTGATGTATCATGATCATGAGGAGGAAAGAATTTTGGTTCCTTGAACACTGGCTCAGCATCGGTACGCCTTTGCTGCCATTGGCCTTGTGGTTGGATAGGACTGCGGTGGAACGGATTAGGCTGAATTACTTGCTCGATTGGTTTCGTTGAAGTCTGGGTGCGAAGCTTCCACGCAGGAGGCGTCGGGGCAGCTGGGATCTGCCCCTGAAATGGATGAGGACCGTCGAGCACAGACGGCTGATCTCGCCGTGTCACAGTCGGTCGGAGGTTATGGGTAATAGAAGGGGACCAGTCCATCCCATCATTATCCGTATGGTTGGAGGCAACCGTAAGCGACTGCTCGACGGGTGATGTAGGTTGAGGCTGGGCCAATTTGTTAATCGGAAAGCGCTGCTGTAATCCACCAGTGCTCGCCTTCGGTGTTCCGCCGGATCTTGTGGTGCGAGTCGACACAGGTGACTCGGGCAGTGCAGAAGAAGATGCCTTGGGGATTTCGAATTGGGTTTCCCAGCTGTTATCAGACCAATTGACGAGTGGACTACTAGAGTAACTGACAACATATCGAGAGAACAAAACCGACTGCCATAAGTTAGCGCATGGAAAGCTCAAGGGTCAAGACATACTCACCAGAATAGTGAAAACCATCATTAAAGCATGGAAGGCCGGAATCAATTTGGGTTCTAACCCACTGGTAGACGGGTCCTTGACCACTGCCCAGAAAACACATCGTACCACCATGACGATGAGTTGAGCTTGGTAGTACTCTGCAAGACCGCGGAATTTACCAGGCATTCCGTCTATCTTCATGCGCAGCTTTGGATTCCACCAGAGCGAAAGTGCACCTGCGATCAATGCCAGACCAGCAGTTGGTGCTAGGTCAGGCGAACATTCGCTCGGAATGCGTTGTAAACGGATAGACTGATTGACGCATGAGGTTATAGAGTTAGGTGTCGCTGGAGGTTGTTCGGAGTCGGGTAAATAATCGAAATTTGGCGCAATCTGGTAGAGGGTGGCTACACTGATCAAGTTCCAGGCTAGCTGACCTGCAATACTAGCCCAATATGCAAGTGCGCCCACAAGAAGAAGCAAGCTTCTCCAGCTCCGGTTCCTCGCCTGTCGTGATTCTCGGTTTGCTCGGCTTTGATCCATCATACGCCTGAGGTGATCCGATTTCGCTTCATAGCCAGCTCTTCTGATGCGAGATTTCACAATGGGTTCGCAAGACTCGCAAACCTGGGGGTACCGGTCCTCCAGGCTTCTGCGGAACTGCTCATACCCGCGTTCGTATTCGCTATCGGTAGGATCGTCCGAAGGGGGAAAGTAGGAGGCCAGTGAGCTCGTGAATAGATGCTGATTCCGAGCACATTTGGCGCAAAATGACTGGGATCCACCGAAATCGGTTGATTCGAAGGGCGGTTCTGATGCGCCAGGCGCGTGGATTTCAGCGTTGGTGACCACAGCTGGTGGATCTGTGATTTCTCCTTTCTGTTTAGAGAACGATCATTAGTATAATACAAGTAGATTCGAGGGAAAGAATCAATGAACCTACCTCGTCAAAGAAGTTATCAGCCTCACAATGTTCACAGCGGAAATTGCGAACAGGCCCGCGATGGGAACGAGCGGACCGCTGCCCACAATAAAAGCAGGTCAAACGCTTAGAAAATAGAGAAGCCATAACATAGTAACGTGGAAAGAAATACAAGTGAAAGCGTTGGTGTAAACAAGGGAGACGGGTTCCGGATGCCAAAGAGAGGAAAATAAAACCAGTGAGAGCTTGCACGTGCGGGGGGACGTGTATGGAGTACCGCGACTCCAATTTTATCGAAGATCTGCATTTGAGAACTTGCACTTGACTACCTTATTGCCATTGTTGTTGCCATTCTTTTTTTTTTTCTATTCTTTCTCTTCATGTTATTCCTCAGTTCTATTATTATGATAATGATGCACTAAAATCCTCGGGTTGTCTCACTGAACTCTTGAGACCATACAACAGTGGACAAAGATGACCTTCTCTCTTGGTTCTTTATCCTTCTGGGACCTGCTCCTGTGGTGCTGTGTCCTGGTAATTACACTTGGGGCCAGCATTCTTCTTGTGAGTGCCCTTTATTCATACAATTGAATCAATCTGACTGGTATCCTAGGTTCTACTCATCTCCCTCACGATCTCTCAGAATATCATTCCCCCCAAATGTCGCGCAAGGGGATCCCCTACCCACCTGTTGGTAGTTCTTGGAAGTGGTGGTCATACAGCTGAGATGCTTTATATGCTCGAGCGCATGAATTTCGACCCCCAAATCTACACGTATCGGACATACCTCGTGAGCTCCGGAGATAACTTCAGTGCAGACAAAGCCAAGGATTTTGAGACTCAACATGTACAAAATTCTCAGGGCCATGCCCATAACAACAACTACACCATTGTCACAGTACCACGTGCCCGACGAGTCCACCAATCCTATCTCACCGCGCCATTCTCTACACTTCAATGTTTCTGGGCTTGTCTCAATGTTCTTCGCGGACTGCACCCAGACCAAAAGCTCCCAAAGGAGTACGGCTCGCTTTACCCTGACCTAATTCTCACGAACGGTCCCGCTACGGCAGTGTGCGTTGTCGCAGGCGCAAAGCTCATCCGTTTCTTTCTATGTTTGGCCAAATGCACTGCCTCGTGTCTGGGTCTGCGAGCACTCTCCTCGTTTACATCTGTACCAAAGCTGCGCACTATTTACATCGAATCATGGGCCCGGGTGAGCTCGCTCAGTACCTCTGGTGTCTTGCTGTTGCCTCTGGCCGACCGTTTTCTTGTTCAATGGCCTGCCCAGGCTGGACGACGGGCCTGGTGGGGGATGAAGAGAACGCAATATGCAGGATGGCTTGTGATCTAAGCGCTGTATATCTACATGGCTTAGTCTGTTTTAACAGTATCTTCGATCGGATAGTTGCAAGTTGCAGATATCACAAGATATGATGTTCTCACCAGGTAGGTATCTAGGTAAGAAATGAATCCAATGAATCGATTGACACGCAACGTGGGATCTGGTTCCGCACTAGTTCCCTCTCCACACACACAGTCAATGTAGATACTAGACAATATGCCCCTTTCTTTTCCCACGTAAATGACCCAAGACCAGAGTAAGCGTATGCAGGATGTCTGTGTACCTAGACTGTGTCTAACTAGGTATATAAAAGCCGAAATCGTTCCTTAACGGCTGAGAAAAGCTCGGGGAAAACAAGCTAAGTGGTTGACTTCTTCCCTTCCAGTCATCTAATGATTCTCCAAAGCTCCTGTTAATTCCAGGCTATTAATTGTTGTGACTTGTACTTGCTTTGATCAACCCCTACCTACCCCGCATCGGACGTTCCTCGGCAACTTCTTCAACCTCTTCTGGGTATTTCAATCTTATGTCTCTCTGTCTCTCTGTCTCTCCCCTTTGAAACAAAGCAATTGACAATTCTACTCACCATGCCCTACTCCTTGTCAGGTCGCAATGTCTTGATCACCGGTGGCTCTCGGTAGGAATCTTCAATTTGGGCGTGAAACTATGCTCTGGTCAATAAGCTAACCTCGTTTAACAGAGGGCTAGGTGCTCTTTCAGCTGAGAAATTCGCCTCTGAGGGAAGCAACGTTGCTATCAACTATATGTCCAACAAGGAGGTTGCGGATAAGCTTGCCTCGGACATTGCAAGCAAATATGGTGTAAAGACAGTGGTTATTCAAGGCGTAAGGCACTCAAATCCAATGACATGGGCTATTTTGTCTAGAGTTGATCCGCTGACACTGTCTTACATCTGGAAATAGGATGCTGGAGTCAAAGACGACTGCATCAATGCCGTCAAAACCACAATTGAGAAGCTGGGTGGCTTGGATATTATTATCTCGAATGCCGTGAGTAATACAGTCAATCCCAAGAGGGATGGGAAATACTGATATATGAGAAGGGATGGACAAAAATGACCAACTTCGGTGATCTTGATGCCATGGACGACGATGACTGGGATAAGGTACCGAATGCGCCCTCGGTGATAGAAGTTCTTGTTTGGCTGACTATTGAACCAGTGCTGGTCGGTTAATGTCAAGAGCAGCTTTTACCTGTTCAAGGCAGCTTTACCCACGTTCAATGCGAACCCGGAAGGTGGTGTTTTCCTCATCACAGCCTCGATTGCAGTGAGTTACCGAAAGCAGGCCAAATGGCCTTGAAATGTCCACTACTATGGCAACCTTAAAATGCTAATTGCAGTCCAGGGCGTCACGCCAAGTGGAAGCAGCTTGCCTTATGCTGTCTCGAAAGCCGCATGTATGATGTCGTTCTGATAAATCACGCTGTTTGGTTACTGACTCTGTATCGCCCAGCTATCCATCTCATGAAATGTCTTGCTAAGAGCCAAGGCGCGAAAATTCGCGTCAATGCTATTCTTCCCGGTCTGTTGCTCACTGAATGGGTAAGTAGCACATGATCAACGCTAGCATTGACGAATACTGAGAATATCCCAGGGTCAACGCTTCCCGTCCGATAAAATCGAGAGCTGGACAAATGCGACAACCCTCAAGCGAGCAGTAAGCAATTCTGGTCTCCCCAACCCTTAAAAAGGACCTTGTGTGCTAATAAACCTCGCTATAGCCCGAGGTAGAAGACTGCGCGGACATGTTTATTACCTTGGCCAAGAATGCTTCTATAACCGGTCAAACTGTTCAAATTGGTATGAGTCTCGGATTCAGCGAGTTGAGTTAAAACTGACAATCCTTTTAGATTCTGGCTTCGCGATCTGATAGAAGTGAGGAAACGGAATCGTATTGTTAGAACATAGGTGGTAGTACACTGAACATTATCATATTTATACAAGAGAGTTGCGGAAGGGAGTCAGTTCCCGACCTTCATATTGGAATGCTCGATCACCGAACATGCGAGCTTTGATAGCGGCTCGCAGACCCTCTGCATCTTGTTCGCCTTCCACTTTCATCCGGTTGATGCGCAGAACCTTGCCATCAGCAGTAAAAACGTATAGCTGCCGTGACTTCTTTGGCTCTACGGGGTGGGAAGCATTTGTAAACGGCAGACCTGGGAGGATTGAGAACGAATCGCATCCCTCAGGCGGGTCAACCTCCTCGGTATCTGTGAGAATGACTCGTTTCTGTTGGAATGACAGAGGTCCATCTGCAGGATTGCTTGCACAAAGGGCCTTGCTCCAGAGAGGTCCAATCACTCGGTTACGTCTGTTGATTTCTGCCAAGGTCCAGTTTGCCCAGTTGATGTGCCGGTCCTCTGGTGTGATTTTAGGTGCGTGCTTCAATTTGCCGGTTTGTTCAGCACCAGCATTTGCAATGGGAGGGACAAATAGACCGTTTTCAATGCTCTCCACAAGCATTTCTGCTCCTTTAGGTGCAACAAAATCCACCAACTCGGGGACGGTGCATGACTCTGGATTGGGGATTTTGAACCCCGGAGCCGGCGTTTGTGATAATATCACTCCGTGATCAAAATGTTTTGAATGCAAGGTCTGAACAGTCACGCCAGTAGTGGTCTCGCCGGCGAGAAGAGCATGATGAAGCGGTGCAGGACCACGGAAGCTAATGAATCAGATCAATCGTCTTCCTCTTTAATTCTGCATATAAAAATCACATACTTTGGTAGTAACGAGGGGTGCACATTCAAGCCTCCATACTTGGCACCATTCAATATGCGCGGCGGAACAAAAAGTCCGAATGATACAGCAATCACCAAGTTTATGTTACCGTTCGGGGAGGACGGGGGCTAGCATAATCAGCGAAGAGGCCAATCGGGTTGAGTTTGGGTATTATGTACTGTCCATCCAGTGAATGTATCAATCTCATGAATCGGAAGGGAGAGAGCAGATGCAGCCGCTTTGAGCGGTACTGAGGGGAATTGAATCAGCAAACACGGCCATTCAAGGAAGCGTAAATTGAAGCTAACCTTCCCGAATTTGTTTCAGTCCTCTTCCAACTCTCTTTCCAGGTCTACAGACGACATCAATGGAGGAAATATGTTCCGGCTGTTTCAAATGATAAGCATGGAGAGCTTTCAAGTGGGCGATACTGAATTCATCAGAGCCGCAAAAGAGAATGCGGAGTGGATCGGAGGTCTTGGTAGCATATGACCTGAAAACAAGCCCTTGAAAGACCACCGGTCTCCTACAGAAACGTAGGCTCCCTGGACCTGGAATAATCCACATAATTCTGGTGGATAATTGTCAGAAGTTGAAAAGCCACCAGGAGAGAAAGTTGAAGCTCCAGGGCTTCCATAGTAGCTTATCGATAAACCACGTGATGTCAACATCCACCCCAGATCCCACTTCAGATGCATCTGTCTTTCAACCATTACCGTTGTTGCCTGTCTGGTACAACTTCCAGACGCCATCCAACGATGCGATGACTGAAAGCGATCATGATTCGGTGATTCCAGCACAACTTTCCTACCTTGCCATCTATAACCCGACCCTCGGACCTACCGACGAGACGATAGTGGACCAGATCGTGTTCTATACTTCGAAATCAAGCTATGCACGGCGCATCGATGGCTCCACTGCAGAAGGTGAAGCCAACAAATGTCCTGAAGATGAAGGGAATGAGAGATTGCGCCAGATAGGTCTGGCGCAGGGCATGGTCAACTTTGCGAGGTCGGCATCTCCGCAAACCCCGCAAATGAACCGATCTAATCGTGCTTGATATACAGTAATTTCTCAGCTGGCAAGACACTAGAATATGTTGAAACGGACAAATCGCGGGTCGTTCTACTTGAGTTGGAGAAGGACTGGTGGATTGTTGCCGTAAGTAGTTGAGATAACGGCACAGATCACAAAGCTTATGTTAAGCCAGTCAATCGACCTGACCCGAATCCCCGCCGATACAACCCAGAGATCCTCTGGAATATCCGAATCTCCAGCATTTCATTATTCGTCGCGAGAAATGGGACCGCCGCCTCTACTGATCCAGCAATTACGTCGCGCCCATTCGGAATTCCTTCTACACCATGACTTCAAATTGGACGACATCCTCCATCAAGTCGGCAGGTCCACATTTTGTCTGTTCCTTGAGCGTTTCTGGGAGAAATTTGCGTGGAATTGGGAACTTCTGTTGACCGGAAACCCAATTGTCGAAATCTATAATGGCATCAAACTCTCTGCGGGAGGAGAGTTGGGGATCGGCGTCGGGGAGGAAGAGTGGGGCAGCGGGGAAAGAGAAGTACTTGAAGACTTTGTGACAAGGACCGATGGCCTGGTGGACTTGGTTGTCTCCAGGTTTGGCGATCCGTCTCCACGGTTCGATGGGTCTCCGGCTTTGGCAGGCTCAGATATCCAAAGTAGATGGCTTGGGGCAGATAATGATCCTCGACCATCCGATGGTGTGGTATTTACTGGTGTCGGTGCTCTTTCTCGGCACTCATTGGGGCATATATCACATTGGATGGAATGCATTTATCGGTTTGGGGATGCTGCGTATGGAGTTGGGCGGGACCCAACCTCGCTGCGTCGCCGTAAACCACGAAAACAGCGTGGAAGGCAAATTTCGGAAGATCCTCCTCAGCCCTCCACGCCGGATCACAATTTTAAGCCGGGCATACCTCGTCCACTCATAATAGCGGCACCGCAGCCACCCCCGGAAGTCATCGAGGAGAATCAAGCAGGAACAAGAAATGAGGCATCGCCGGTTCGCACCGAGCAAAGCAGCGAGAATTCAGGATTTCCAACAGAAGCGGTCATGAAATACCTTACTCTTGGATATGGCTCCTCTTGGAGTTTCTCTCCAAAGTCGACATCTACGCCGCCTGAAAGTTCTACTCCAATGCGAGATGAATCCAATTCAAATATCTCAACCCCGCGGAATCAGCCCGTTGGCGCTGTACAATCGCCTCAGGCCGGCATAAAACATCAAAGCAGCACTAAGAACAGTCCTTCGGGTCGTTTCGTTCTTGGACCTCGTGATGATCTAGAAAAATTGGATGATTTAGAAGAGGGAAGCCCAGAGCCCGAATCCGAGAACGGCAAGCCCAAGACTCGAATAGTGCATAGAACACTACATGTCCACCTGGCAGATGGGTCAGATACTACACCGACAAAGCTCCAGGTTGTGATATATGTGGTATGTGTCTTCCTCGGTATTTCATCCAAATCAGCTCACTAATACACCACCCCAGAATCAACCATTCATGTTCACATTCCTCTTTGATCCTCAAACACCAGCATTATCATCACCGTCACTATACTCAAGCATGCACCACCAACTCGGTCCTCTTCAGAAACCCCTGCTATCATCAACATCCCCAACAATGGCAGCCTCTCGAATCGCCCTGTCTGAGACCTCCCCGGACCCCAATAAACGCTTCTCCACTCGAACACAGCCAGTTTATGATCTAGTCTACGACCCATCTAACCTAACCATCCGCTCCTCCATCCCAAACATCCCCAGCACGAGCATCACCTCCCCTTCCACCCAGCCAACCAGCTCACCATCCCGTACTCCCTCGCCCTCCCAAGCATCAACCCAACCACCCTGGTCCCGCGTTGAAAGCCTAGCAATCCACCACCGCCTCCTATCAACATATACAGACACGCGGTCCCGTCCGCAGGAGCTTGAACGCACAAGCAAAACCCACCGCGGATGGTGGGTCGTCTGGGTCCGCATCCCACACAGCCCAACCCAAACTCCAACCGCGCTATCCACCACTTCTTCATCCGTCGCCCTCTCATCCATAGCCAACAACGATGACTCCCTCTCCGCAAATCAGTCTCAAGTGCACTCTGCTCCTCCGCCTCAGGAAGCCTTCCTCGTCCGCAAAGCGAGTGACTACATCTCCCCGGCGGGCTATGGCCGTGTCAGCAGTAGTGCTCGCTTCTTCCGCGATCTAGGCGGTGCCTCTTCTCCCGCTGGGTTGACGGGGTCTTCCCGTGCGGATATGGCGCCGTCGAAGCTGGTTGAAGGGCTTGGCATGGACGCTAGGCGCTATATTGAGGGTCTACTGAGTTTGAATCGGTAGTTGAAATATGCCTTGGTGGAGTGGAGTGTGGAGTGGTGGGGTTTCTTGTATGTGTTTCTCCAGAAATAGGTACATAGATTTGCCACTATAAACAACATCGTTTGAACATAGATATTGAAATTGTTTAAATACATTAGTGGTTGGAAGGACTGACATAGTTACAGCTTGATGAACGCTTGGCTACATAGGCTACAGGATTACGCATGAGAGAGTACACATCAGATGGAAATAGACAGTACCATGCATAAGCTGTAACATAAAAACAAATGTAGTAAAGGAGGGAGAGAAAAACAGTAAAAGCCGAATCAAGCTCTTCGCGTATGGGGAGATAACCGCAGGGACAAGAATCTATGACACAAGGGGGAACTCGACCAGGGAAGACGAGTCACGGCGTTGACCAAATTGCACAACCGGTGCTACACTGAATGGCTTCCCCTCTTCATCTCCTGCTTGTTCCAATTCTGGGTTCTTTTTTTTCGATGCTTTTCGGTTGGTTTATAATTGCCACCTCAACGCGGCGGTTTGGCATTTGAAAATTCACGGCGTCGGAACGAGGACAGGAAAAGAAAAAGAAAAGCCCACAGGGTTATGATGAAGACAACGCCTCCCTAGACAAATTCTGCAAATAAAGGCAAAAAGAAAAACACAAGGTCGACCAGCTGAATTGTGGGGGGAAACCTCCACGACTCGGGTGCCCGGATTCGATATTATCCACAATTTCGCATGCAGGCCATGAAGCCCTCCTCCTTCCCGAGAACAACATCACCGATTGTTTTTCGTGGAGGCTCTCATACATGATCTTTGCTGGAGCCAGACCACCTCGACAATTGGTTCGTTTAGAGAATCAGGCAGCCCTTGCCAGGCTTGCGGCCTCCCTTGCCCTTAACGGCCTTCAGGAGAGCAGCACGAGTGGCAGCCTCGAAGACTTCACGGACACCCTCGTTGGTGCGGGCGGAGCACTCAAGGTACTTGTAGGCACCGATCTTCTTGCGGACTTCCTCACCCTGTAGTTATACATTAGTTTATATTGGGTGATTATAGGGGGCCGAAAGTGCGTACCTGGTCTTGCGAGACGGGGCGCTGGGAGGTCTTGGCAAGCTCATCAATAGTCTTGCGGTCGTCGCGAAGATCCTTCTTACAGCCGACGAGGATAATAGGGAGACCCTGGCAGAAGTGCAGAACCTCAGAGATCCACTATTGTGGTACGTCAGCACATTCGGTCCACTTCGCACCCAAACATTTCTTTGCTTCAGGATGTGCAATCGATTAGAGATGAGACACCCACCTTCTCCTGGACGTTGTCGAGCGAATCGGGCGAGTCCACAGCGAAACAGATCAGGATCACATGTGAGTCGGGGTATGAGAGAGGACGGAGACGGTCGTAATCTTCCTGGCCAGCAGTATCCCAAAGAGCGAGCTCGACGTGCTTGTTATCAACCTCGACATCGGCGACGTAGTTCTCGAAGACTGTGGGGACGTAGACCTGACGGAAACAAAGTCAGATTATCCTTCTTGAATTATGCTTCTCCGGCGTATATTCATGTGTCGTGATTTCGGGAATCGAGGTTTCGAGTATGGATAGGAGCTTACCTCGGGGAAGGTGCCCTTGGAGAAAACACTGTGAACATCAAGTCAGGCGGCCGAACCAAAAAGTAAACGCGGCGGTTGGGGTAAGCGCCCTCGATAAGGGAGCCACTTTCGGTACTCACATGAGCAGACAGGTCTTACCGCAGGCACCATCGCCGACGATGACGAGCTTGCGACGGATCTCGGCCATCTTGATAAGCAACAAGTCAGTATAAGGGGCAAATAAGCAACAAAGGACGCGGGGGCCCCGCAAGCCCTAGACTTTCAAGAATGAAGCATGTCTACAGGCATGAGGGGGTGACAGAGACAGGACGATCAAGAAGAAAGGGCGAAGCCAGGCTCCCGAGGAGGGGGGAAAAGGAAAAGGGTGATCCCATACAGTGTTCAAAGGCGCAACGGTGTAGTGGTTTTTAATGCAGTAAATCAGCTAGTGCCAGCAGCAATAGCTCTTGAGAAATGAAGAAGATGGAGTAGGTATTTCCGATGGGAAGCGATGAAAAAAAGACGATGGAATGATGATTTGGAGGTGGAGGAGAGAAAGATAGAAGACCAGGCCAGACAACGGAGGGCGGTGGCAGTATACGGTATTTGTTATTGCCAGTTGTTGTATCGGTATTGTGGCTTTTTTTCTTTCCCCCTGGAGAAGTTGGTTGCAAAGGTCTACTCCGTACTCCGTACCTAGGTAACTAGCAGATGTATCGACTTATGTGGTCGCCTTAAAAGTACTGGCGCAATACAGTTGTACAGCATTTGGTATCGGTATGCATGTGTACATACATAACACATTTGAAGTACGTTACCTTTACTGCATACTATCGTGTCTACAGTCTACAATGAGCACACCCACATACACACATACATACCCTATGTGTACCCCCTGAGTTTCAGGCTGCCCTTTTTTTTTTTCACATGTGGCTTACACCTCTCCCCTTTTCCAAGGTTAAGAAGAGAGAAAAAGAGAACTTAATGGGTACACAGCCCTAAATATGTGTGGCTGAGGTCCAAAAAAAACCCGCTCCATCCACATCACCCGGCCCACTTTGTCGCTCTTTGTCCACACAGGCAGCACAGCCACCCGTGGCTATGAAATTAATGGTATCTGATATGAGCAAAATGTGATATCAGTTCCGTCTTTTGATGATGCTATCTTCTCTGGATTTCACCAATATCCTCTAGTTATCAGTGATTCGATGGCTCATGTGATTCTCTTTGAGAGCTGGAGCAAAACCACCAGAACCTACATTTACGGGGAAATCACAAGGTACCTACATATCCAGCAACACTCACCGCATAGAAAAATAAAGGGCTACTATGACATTTTCTTAACTCCACGTCCTCAAAAATCATGTACGATGTACCACCCTACTGGGAGGTGCAAACCTGTACAGGCAGTGTCTCCTACGCGGTTACCGCCATAGCTACGGGAGTACACCGGCAACCTTTAACCAACCTGCTTGACTCGTCCAGTGAAGATCGCTCCGATAGTTCCCTGCATCTCAGTTGCTTCTGGCGTTGATCTACTCCCCAGGAGCTCTCGGCGTGTACTAACTCCGTTATAGGTGGGTGTTTTCAATGATCTCATCCTCTCTGCTGGCCTCTCTGCTGGCAAGCCCGTCTCATTTGTTACCGCCTCTAGGGGGGTCCCAACTAACTTGAATGCGTTGTCAACCCATTTGGGGTTCATTAAATCACGGAATTTTGATCTTTACACAACCAAATCATCAAACCTTTGCCCCCTTGGCTTGCTTCTGGGCTTACATGACCTGACAACATTCTTGAAGCTGCTGTTTTGAAAGTGGAGCTGATATATTACCAGCTCCAATGATTACATTGCGCCGTGCCGGCTAAAAATAGTAGACAGGGGCCAAATCCTGGAGCTTGCGCCCACAAGCCACAGGCCGTTAAGTCGTTTTCTTGGGAATAAAAATAGGAGGGCATAATCCGTTCCAGCGCTTTAGCGCTTCGTCCAGCGCCAACAGAATCTATACACACCTGAAATGTTTATTACCTCTCAATGATATAGATTAATTCACAATTTCGATGGCCGCGGTCTAGTGGGCTTGAGGGTCGATCTAACCATACGAATACCACCCATCCTCATCTTAAACTCGGTTTTAGCTACAGACAGGATCAAAGAATACCCAAACCTCGGGGATAAGTTAATCAAGATGAAAACACATTCATGAACAAATGCGGCTCACAAAAAGGACTTTTCAATCCAGTTCCACGCCTTGATACCCGTGGAACACACAACATACCAGTCTCTACAGGAAGTACTCGGTGTCTACGGAGTACCTTTGACCCGACTTCTCTTGCGTCCAACAAGAATCGGAAAGTCAATGGTTTTGTTCTTCATGCTCATCTTCGGCATTCCATCGGTCTCCTATGGTCGTTCTTGACGCTTAATAATGGTGTTGCCCAAGTATCCTTTTGATATCATGATGGCATGATGGAACCTCCAGTGTGACCATGATCTTTGGCGGAGGGCTGCCTATACAGAGATATATCTATAACCTCTGGGTTTTATCGAGACCAGCTTTTGTTGGCGTTGCTGAGACCTGTCGATCGTTCCCGGCCTTCATTGTCACTTTTTTCATGAGGAGTATTTTTTCCCCTGCAAATAGGGAGGATTGCGTGCAACTAAATTTCAAAGTAAATTGTAAAAAAAACGTCGTTTAAATGGCCAACTAGCATGTAGCAATGCAAAATGAGGGCCTATACTTGAATGCTTACAGAGGGCCCCTGGCCGTCGCTGGTGCTGACATAATACATATTGACCTTGGATCACGTGGTACATCGGACACCCTCAATTTTCGATCCGCGAATCGGGGATTCTGAGGCAGAGACAACGTTCGGCCATTGCTGGACCACAACACCCAATATGCAGAGAGTTATCCAACGGACAGCTTCGGCGCGGAAGCAAGCTCTTAAAAAAACCAACAAAGCTCATGAACGACAGGAATTGTTGGAGCGTGTTGGGATTCGGCGGGCACGGAAGGACTTCGGCGGCGCGCTGTCTAGTCAGTTCCAAGAAGCACGAAAGAACCGCTGGGAAGATTGGGAAAAGGGTCCTCTTGCTCCCATGCGAGACTCTGGTCTGCAGCGCACTACATATGGTGGTCAGGATGCTTCCGTCTTGCACCCGCCGCGTCTCCCTAAACACGAACAACGGAGGCATGTCCTCTTCGCCGAAGGTGACCGGGTCTGCGTTGTGCGAGGACGGGATCAGGGAAAGATCAATGTGATTCAGCAGGTCAACCGGGACAGTGAGACTGTCCTGATCAAGGGTATCAACATGGTATGTCTCCAACGAACCACTCATCCAGGCCAATGACCTCTTGGTCACCAAAACAAAACGCTCACTGCTGTTCCTCAATTAGGCCGATGTGGTCATTCCCGAATGGGCCAAAGACCGGATGGGACACACCGGTGATACCCAACCACAATCCTTCCCCGTGTCCTTCGATGACATCCGACACGTCATTCCGTTGGAAGACACAAAGACTGGAAAGATGCAAAACGTCATTGTCCAGCACGCTTATGCCGCCGGGCCCTACACCGAGCGAAGTGAGCACAGCAAGCTCCCAAGATTCACTCGCTATGTCTCCGGCTTGGACGTCGAAATCCCTTGGCCATTGGAGGAAGAGCCTGTCATCACCGACGGCGAAATGGACACAACACGCATGGCGGTTGAGGCCAGCACATTCACACCCACATTGGAGCACCCACCTATGCCCTCAACCGTCATTGATGAGCTGCGCAACAAATACTCCAGATTCCGCACTCGACACGATCCGGAATACCTCAAAGAGAAGATGAAGGAGGACTATCGCAAGGAATACAGAAAGTCTGTCTCCATGATGACACCGAAGACAGATGCCAAAAACATGAAGATTGCTCAACTTGCGGAAGCGAGAAAGGCGAACTTGGATGCCAACGGGAATGGGATATTGACACCGGATGCCATCAACTTCATTAACAACCACATCCAAAACGAATCGCGTCTCAAGAAGCCAAAGAAGTCCAAGTCCAAGTCCAAGCAGGCAGCTTGATTGGGCGAAGAAGATGGAAGTCGGAAGAGGGGTTTTTTTTTTCCTGTAGCATTGTGTACACACACCACTGTATTCTAGTATGAAGCTTTGCATTCACTCATATATCTATTTCTTGACTAAGTTATTTCGGATTTGTATCTTTTGAATTCATAGAGTATGTAGATGTCCGTACGGAGTACATGATCCCAAGGTATGGTTCCAGTCAATGCGGATACTTCGGGTCCACCCTTACGTTCATCCCCCAATTCTCCGACTAACCTGCATCTCCCTGCACTGCTGTTCTTCTGAACCAAAGCAGTCGCAAAAAAAAAAAATTATGGCATTTGCCTCAATTAATTCTAAAGGCGCGCCTATCGCCGCCATCGAGGAGGCATTTGCGACAGAACCATTACTGAAGAAGCGAGTCTACGATGCGATCGGTGCGTAGCCAAACAGCGCACCCACATCCCCATTCGATGAGTCCGTCGAACACCTACTGACCGTCGCCAATGGGTTTCATCGTTTAGGCACAACACCACAGCATAAACCTCTGCTTGAAGATCTTGCGAAATATACCTCCAGCCTGCTGGCCAGGACTGCCAACACTACCCTCCCTTCGCGGCCCCCAGCTGCTGATGGACCTGCCGCTAAAAAGCGCAAGCTTCAGAATGGAGACTCCGGGGAGACTGCGCAGGCGTCAGTCAACCTGAAAGATGGCAATGCGCCAGTGCTATTTTATGTTCAAGATGTTTCGTTCTCTACGCCGCAGAGGAAGAAGCTTACGCTTGAGATCACTGCTGGGCATAAGTATCTTCGGGCAAGGAACCAAGCTACGAAAGAGATTGAATTTGGTGTTTCTATGGACAAGATTCGTGAGTTTGAACCAGAAAATCTTTGCTTTTCCCCCCAAAACAAATAGTTAACAGTTACTAACACGACTTGTTAAATTAGGACATGCCCTCTGTCTTCCCGTGCCAGAGAAGACACAGAAACAGTTCAATTTTTGCATCATTCCCGAGTACGCCGATGGCATCACACCCCCGCCCGAGGGAACAGCAGCCTCCGAAGCTATGGTTTTTACGATAGCCGATGGACCAGCCAAGGCTGCATTCTCAGGAAATGGGGAACAGCTTGGCCACGGTCCCGGTGAATCGGCTGAGGCATTTATTCGCAAAATTCTGAATGAGAACATGCCTCACACCAATGTTGTGCGCCCTGATGATAAGCAATTTGTCAGTGCCATGCCTGAGGCGCACCGAAAGGGCGAGAAAGCATACCATGTCAAGGCATTCCGCGGTAGCAAAGAAGGTATGTTATATCCATCTCTCCATTTAACTGGAAGCCATTATAGTTTTGGTTTTGGTTCTTGATCATTCTAACATACTTTGGCTTGTGCCAGGCTACCTCTTCCTTCTTTCTACGGGTATCTTATTTGCATTCAAAAAACCGCTTCTGTTCTTTTCATTTGCTACCGTTGACTCTGTCTCGTACACATCCGTGCTCCAGCGGACATTCAATCTCAATGTCATGGCTCGGCCGGCGAATGGCTCTGAAGAAGATATCCAGGAATTCGAATTTTCGATGATTGATCAGGATAATTTCTCGGGGATTGATACTTACATCAAACGACACGGTCTTCAAGATGCTAGTCTCGCAGAGGCGCGCCGCGCCAAGGTCTACAATGTCAATAAGGCCGGTGGAGAGGACGCAGCGGCACCCACCGCTGAGGGAGCTGGTGAAGATGAAAGTGAACTCCAGAAAGCCCAGCGGGAGCTTGAAGACCAAGAGGATGAAGAGGAGGAAGACTACAACCCTGACAGTGACGACAGTGAAGGCAGCGGGTCCAGCAGTGACGAAGATGATGATGAGGACGAAGAGGATGCCGGCCAGGACAGTGATGAAGACATGGTTGAGAATGAGCTTGGGAGCGAAGCTGAGGACCTTCCCGAAGATCATTAGGATGCAATCAATACGGAGCCGTTTGTTACGATATCTGTTCTAATGTAACGATACTAGGATTAGATTCCAACGTTTTTTTTTTTTTTTCCACAGTGGGAGTATCTAGTTGGACATGTCATATTTTAAGCTATTAGACGTATAACTACAGAGTACCTAGGTATCATATATATACAACATTAAGAAAGTTTGTACATTCGTACAATAACTACATACATGTAGTTTATAGTTAACTAACTAGAGTCAATTTGAGAGAGACTGAGTTCCTGCCAAGACGGTAATATTACCTGATTAACGGCATTCCAGACCGATTCCAGACGGGGGCTCCCCTGAAATGGAAAAGAAAAAAAAAATGAATCGGCCTTTCTTCTATGTATGCTATTCGGGCTCAAACCCCGATTCTGATTTCTTTCTCCAAAAAAAAAAAGAAAGAAGAAAAAAAAAAGGTCACCCATAGAAGTAGTCGATACATAACTACATGTAGGTATTCCCTGATCTTTTTGGTGCCTGGTTAATGCAGCCCTGAAGGTTGAGCCGCTTCGGAAGCGCCGAGGTCTGAGCTAGCACGGAGGACAAGATAGGAATATTCAAGAGCCAATTTGGTGGCTTTCCCTAGTAATGTTGAAATTTCATTGTTATAAGGACAGGCCTTTTAATAATAGTACTATGTCGAGAGTATGGAGAGAACAATGAAGACTATTGGCCTCCAGGTCTCAGAGAAGATTTCCCCCCCAATCCCAAAGTTACCATACAGTCCCTGTACAGCTGTGACCGCCAGTTCCTGCACCCCCTCTCTAGGGCGTCTTTTACCAATACGCACCCAATACCCTCCGCTCCCTGTCTCTCTCTCTCTCTCCTAGAGTGTTGCACCTTCCCTTTCTCTTCTCCTCCATCTCCCCCCTTCTCAGGTCCTCTGGTCTATCTTTGAACCACTGCTCAGTGCGGCTCGTACTCGCAGTAGGTCGAAGTGCACTGTCTGTTTTGTTTTCTCCCTTTTTTACCCTTTTATTTGGCTTCTCTACAACCTCCCCCCGGCTTCAACCCCAGCTCGTCTTCCGACCGTCAAAAAAGGACCCACGACCGCCTCAATTATTGCTCAGCACTGCCAATTCCGCTTGTATTTGGTTGCTTCGGCTTTATACGTCCCTACGTCCCTTTGATCTTGTCCCGACTGTGCATTCCGTCTGCCGCCCTGTCTCCTTTCATCGCCGTCACCAGTACATCGACTATCGGGCGAATAGATCCCATTGAGCCTGTTAGAGCTACTTCGGTCGCAAAAAATAAAGGTCATTGTGATGTATGTGACCAGACTCTTTGATATCGCTCTCATCGTTGCCCGGCTTCGTGTGTGCTGACTGCGCCCAGTGATAGCATCAATCACGTGTCTACGTCCCTGAAGCCATTTCCCTTCTCCGCGGGTTACAATCCTCACTCCTGAATCCATGGCTTCCTCGTCATCGAACGTAGTGGGTGTCCACTATCGTGTGGGCAAGAAGATCGGTGAAGGCTCCTTTGGTGTTATCTTTGAGGGCACCAACCTCCTGAACAACCAACAGGTTGCCATCAAATTCGTATGTTCCCCTTGCCCTTCGTCGCGGTACAGCCCCCCTGGCTAACCCAAAATCAGGAACCCCGGAAAAGCGATGCACCCCAACTCCGCGATGAGTACCGGACATACAAGATTTTGGTTGGATGCCGTAAGTATTCCCTCTAGGGAGATATTATGTTATGCGCTCTTCTAACTTCTTGTCAGCTGGCATTCCCAATGTCTACTATTTCGGACAGGAGGGTCTGCACAACATCCTCGTTATCGATCTTCTCGGTCCTTCGCTGGAGGATCTCTTCGATCACTGCAACCGCCGCTTCTCCACAAAGACTGTTGTGATGGTAGCCAAGCAGATGGTGCGTTTTTTCATGCTTGAAATTGCAATATGAACCATAGCTAACTGTGACCAGCTTTCGCGCGTCCAAACGATTCATGAGAAGAACCTCATCTACCGCGACATCAAGCCAGACAACTTCCTTATTGGCCGGCCATCAACCAAGGCTGCCAACGTTATCCACGTGGTTGATTTCGGTATGGCCAAGCAATACCGCGATCCCAAGACCAAGCAACACATCCCTTACCGCGAGCGCAAGTCCTTGTCTGGCACTGCTCGCTACATGAGTATCAACACGCATCTGGGTCGTGAGCAATCTCGACGTGACGACCTGGAAGCTCTCGGTCATGTCTTCATGTACTTCTTGCGGGGTGGCCTTCCCTGGCAGGGCCTGAAGGCTGCTACCAACAAGCAGAAGTACGAGAAGATTGGTGAGAAGAAGCAAACGACGGCAATCAAGGACCTCTGCGATAGTTATCCAGGTATGTTATCTCACTTTTCTCCATGCCCATATCCATCTACTAATCACTCCGCCAGAAGAATTCAACAAATACCTGAGCTACGTCCGCAACCTTGGTTTCGAGGACACCCCTGACTACGATTATCTCCGTGATATCTTGACACAAGCTCTCAAGAACGCCGGCGAGGTCGAGGATGGCGAGTATGACTGGATGAAGCTCAACAACGGACGGGGCTGGGACTACAAGTCCTACTCATCTCAGGCGCATCTCCACAATCAGCACCAGGGCTCGTCCGGTCGCGACCTGCATGCAAGAGAGCTTCGCAACAGCCAGCGCCCGGGAGTGACAGCCGACCGTTTAAACGCCGCGCAGCCCCCGCCTCCTTCTCCAGCCAAAGTTGGAGCTGGAAAGACGCGCGAGCGCCCAAGCGCCGGCGGCATGCCTCCCAAACGCCAGAGCGCGGGGGTGGAAGCATCGACTCCGGCCGCGTCAACCCAAGCACAGTTCCAAAACTCCAATGCCCACCTCCCCGGTCGCAACGGAAGTCCAGGGAACCCGGGGCTGAGTAGCCAACAACCCCTTGGTGTCCCAGGTACCCCTGAATCACCACCCACTTTCACACAGAAGTTGATGAAGGCTCTGTGCTGCGGTAGGTGATTCAGCTGTGCTGCGTCACTTGAGCGCCCAGCTCATCTCAGGATCCAGGTTGAATTCCAGTCAAATGAAGCGATGGCGCATTTAGACCTACCGCGCCACGCTTTCACCTCTGCTTCCTGCCCTTCATGTCAGAAAATGGCCTAAGAAGGTCTGCATGGGATTTCTTTGTTTTATTTTTTGTTTACTTTCACCTCTCGCTCGTTTCTTACCTTGTGTTCAAGTGGTTAGCGCCGCTTCGCCGAGCAAGAATCGCGCTTCTCGGCCTATATCACCTTCTGGCCATACTCTTTTTTTTTGTCCCATTCGATCCTTCAGCCTTATACATTTGACTGTGGGTAGGAACAACCTTTCTCTCATCGATGTTACGTCTCATCACTCTTTCATGGTGCTACGACTCGGAACGGCGAACTTGTGAGAGTTTTGTCTTGTATTTTCGATTTCGCCTCCTCGTCTCGTCACTATATCCGGCGTGCACCGTTTAATATCAACCCTTGGTCTTTCAAATGGGCGGGCACTCATCGGTTGATCCTTCGATGCCATTGATTTGCGGCACGCCGCCCTGGGGCCTTGTTTCTTGCGCTGGCTCACGAGACAAACAACTTGGATCAATGGCTTCAACCCCCGCACAAGAATTGGCAAGGCTCAATGACACAAATCCTCCCTGAGGATGAACCGGGTTACGGGAGATGACAATCAGAATCGACTGATCTTGGGCCATGCTTGTCCATATCTGTAGTATACATCTCTCGGTCTCATTTCGTCCCGTTCGTCAACTGGACAAGCACACCAGACAACTCTCGTTTCTATTTGGGTGCTTTATTTCCTCCGGCCCGTCTACCATGGTCCTGTCATTGTCATTCTTGTTATTTCCTCCCATCCTGTGTGCATCTAGAGGAAAAAAATCCCTTTCCACTGCGTGGTCTTCATTATTGCATGCAGAAACTGGAGGAAGAGCATGTTGCATATATCCCCGCCCCTTTCCCGTTTCCCTTTCCCATCGACCGCGTGCTCTGCCTTTTGATTGTTCCAAAGATCTATCGTCCATGTCTATAATCGTCTTTTGCTGTTTTGTCTTTTCTTGCTCTGTTTGAGAAGCGAGTTTTTTTGTTACTGGTAGGCATAAGATAGCATTCTTCTTTTTTTTCATTTGGTTTGCACGTCTTCTGCAGTTATTCGTACGGCGTATATAAATAATTCCTGTAATAAGAGCTGTTGCATTTTTATATCCTCTCTTGGGCTAGTCTAGCAATAGTTATAGATGTATCGTCTGTTACGTGGTATCATTTGCTTTATACTTGTTGGTCTGGTGGAGGATATGCCGATATGCCTCCCAAGCTGGCACATGGATTGGAAATCAAATCTGTTTATATCCTTTGTCGTTTCCATGGCCGTATACTCTACAGGCATACACTAGACAGGAAATGACTCTTATGTAGGCTTCTATTGTGAATAAATAGCCACAAATCCTCTTAATCATATCATGTTGACACTGTAGAGTCAAGGGATATATTTCTGTAGAACAACTAGTAGTGAATGAGTGAGTGTTTAGAAGGCATTATCAATTGCCTTGCTGGTACTATAAAAAGATATAGTTCTACATGAACCAGATAGTGTATACGACCATATATCAAGTCAAGTAACTGGAAGTCTATCCGAACAGATGAAGTAGCAGTATAGAATATCCACCTTTCTACGCTCTCAAACTATGTATATCCCACAGTTGTATTATCGCCTTCTCAATACCATTAATCCTTCGTTGACATCTTCAATTCGCCACTTCTCTGCTCGCTCTGACAATCACAAGCTTTCGGCTGATATCCAATTGACAACATTGTGTGCAGCCACACTAGTTACGTGACCATTCTGCAGCTCTACATGATACGCTAATGCAAGGATCACCAGTCCGTGGCATGTCATAGCATGACGTAGGTCGCCCAACAGAGCAACCTTCTTGAAACGGGGTGGAGTAGTCCAGAGACAATGACATCCTTCCATGATATACCCCAAGTAGTATGTCTCGACGACAACCCTTGCCCAATCCAGTAGTGCAGAATATGTGCATGGGGAAATATAAAGCAAAGCAACCTCACTGCCCGGCATCTCCATCTTGAGCCTAGCAAGAATGTGTCAATAACCATCATATGATTTCAATTGCTAACCAAAACCATCAACATAGGCTGTGAACACCAAGTTTACAGTGTAAAACCCCCGTCGATCATTGATCATCCTCCCCAGACTCTGCAGAAACAGACACAAACTCTAACCCCATCATTTCCAAAAGTATCACAGAAACTTGTATCCCTTGTTCTAAAGCATAGACACCAACAGACCTAGATAGTAACCCCATGACCCAATAAGCAAGTCCTTTCTCCCACACAGTCCACAGATATACAAAGTACATGTCCCATCCCGCTCACCCCCGTACTTTAACTACAACCAATAACAATCCAAGACTACCCCCAGAGTTAGGGAACCTTGGAAAGTCGTTAGATTATGGCGCAGTCCCAGTCCACCAATCACACCCACAGAACGCACCTACATGCGCAGTGAATTAACAGTCAACATTGAATACGGATATGCATCAGCCACCCAACCACCCCAGCCAAGACCCAAGAGCATCCACATCCAGAATCCCAAATATATATATACCCAACGTCGTCCAGAGGATAAACATCAACCCCGCTCATGGGAGGGGGGGGGAACTACTTTCGGTCCACCATGCAGAGCAATTCAGATCCCGAACAGGGCAGCCAGTCAGAATAGAGTAGCAGTGGTCTTATAGGTCCATGTTGTAATGTGTAATGTATAATGTGTAGTGTGTAGTGTAATGTGGGGGATGTGTTTCCAGTGTTCAGTGTTAATGCGAATGTGCCAATGCATATTCCCCCGCATTTATCTCCTTCCCCGCTTGGCGATTTAGTCTTGGCGTGGCTGAAGCTAGGCAGAGCAGTTTCTGTTTTCTTTTTCTTTTCTTTTTCCTGTTTGCTTTTTTGCTTTTTTTTGGGGTGCATGGATGGGCTGAGGGCTTTCTGCGGGGATGGGCTGGTTCTCCTGTGTTCGGATTGGCTTGTGTGTTTGGGATTAGGTGCTGGGCTGGTGAGAGGTGCTGTTATTGGTTTGAAGCTGGGCTTGAGTTTGAGCTTGGGCTTGGCTTTGGGTTATTAACAGGGTTGTTTGGGGGTGTTTACATATGTAGTATAGTGGACTTGAGGTACTCCGTATACATACTCGTATATATGTGATAAGGGATATGTGATAAGGGGTGAAGTTGGTACTTTGGTACAACTAGGGTTAATTGCACCTTGTCATTACAAGAATAGTTAGCCTCTTATGCGGTCTTGTCATGTCTTTTTGGATGTTCCTTTTAGGTGTTCTTTTTTGGGTGTTCTTTTTTGGGTGTTCTTTTTAGGTGTCTTCCAATTTAGGTGTCTTTTTAGGTGTACACGAACACGGTAAAAAAAAGCATACTTGTGCAAGAGATTTTTCTATGCATAACTTTGGAGACTATTCATACAAGGATGGTGTGAGCTATTGAAACCCTGCATGTGATGCTGAATATCTTTATAGAAGTGATGTACGTGGAAGCCGATGCTATCCGAAATATGGAGTATGGAGTACGGGATCGACCTGCCCATCACACACTATAATTTGTACTTTGTACACATTCACAAAAGCGACGATCAACCAATTCTAACTATAGATATTTCAATTGACATAATCTGGTATGTCGTAGGTCAATCCAGGCGCGTAACATGAAACAGCCATTCCCTACACAGAGTAAGCACAACATATACTCCCGAGGTCCGTACTCCGACACTCCGGAGACCGGAGAGCATGTGTCGTATATGGTAACGGAATAGCACCCGATTACCCCGTGAATTGCGAATTGTATATCAAGTCGCTTATCTTATGTCCATAATTAACACGAAGGTCATAGCTATCTGTGGTTGAGAGTCCAATAAAAACCCGAAAGAGAAAAGTACCTTGGCGCCTACGGTGATAAGACGAAGGCTAGAACAAGCTAGTCAAATAGATTCCCCACAAAGAGAGAAAGAAAAAAAAAAACACATGCTTTCCCATATCTGACGATAAATAAATTACCCAAATTCGCAATATCCAAGGCTGAGTGAGTGTTTCACGTAGCGCCGGGAATCGAGTACTCCAGAGAGTCCAGAATCATCACAACAGCCCTTAAATGACTCGAGTTGGGATCTGAAACGAGTCTAGAGTCGATCTCGATCGTTCTCTCACTGCTAATCCCATATTAACTATCTCATATTCTTGTATATATTTTTTTCTTACTCTGTCTAAAATCAAGATTGCAGTTGAAACAGTGGAGAAACATGAGGTCATTCGCGGCATCTGCCGTCTGATCGACTACGCTGTGCTGTTTTGGGTTGCCGGGTGACTTTTCCTGACTTTTCCTTACTCTTCCTTGGATTTTTTTTTTCTAGTATTTTAGTTCTGTTTATCTTGCAATGTCCTCGTGTTAGGTCCAGCTAGAAGGGGCTGTGGAGGTGTCTTACTGGTCTGGAACAGCGTTATATATTGCTTCTCTTCCAAATCCGTGATCATCCCGTGTGGATCTGCAATCTTCTTCTTGGATGATATTTTCTTGCTTTGCGACTGGCTCAACTGTTTACGATAGTTCTCGGTGGTAATTTCGATCCCTGTCATTATTACCCCGATCCCTGTCATGATTGAGTGACTCCATTCTAGTCGGCTGCACATCATATGTTGTAGAGACGATATTACAGGCTAAAGAAGGTTTCAGGGGTAGATCCGGGGGCATATTGCTTGGTTGGTTATATTTTCTCCTTGCTTGACTTGTGTTTAGCTATCGTTAGCTTGGCTATTACTTGTCTTTTACTTTGTACATGTATGTTGTACAGCGTAGCTACCTACATATGTACATTGCATCGAATACGTGGTATAATTGTAATTATACAGATGATATCGGCTAGAAAGACCGAAAAATAGGTAGAATTTTGTGTACTACGGAGTATAGCAAACCAAGCAAGACACCAAGGGTGATCGATATGGATGGGATTATCGTCAAGGATCGTGCAGGTACTAGTAATGTGGGCGTAGATGCACGAGTCAATACCGACTATAACATACCCCCTGTCCACCCCCTCATTCTAACCAGTGATAAAAAAACGGCATGTCTACCCCGTAGGTGCTACAGCAAACATCCTGGTTGATAATCATGGTGATAATCCTTCAAGCCATCTGCAGATGTGCCACAATCTGCCCTCCACAACCCCAAGGGATCGGAGTGCGCCGAAATACCCCATACACGGGAGAAAAAAAAAAAAAGAAAAAAAGAGAAAAAGAAAGCAAGGGAAAGCACGCGAAGGAAAATAAAAGCCTCACCCCATTCCCACTACTCCGTACTAGCCAAATAATTCCCCGCCAGCATTAGGACCTACAGTAGCGTCCTAATGGAAATGTACCCCATACATAAACACACAGCATGACACGATTCATTTAGAAATTAAAAAACAAAAAAAAAACAAAAAACAGAAAAGAGAAGAGTCACATATCCACATCCTCGCTAAACGGGAAACCTATTCGTTCTAGACGCATTCAAGTCCATCACGCCAAGAAGAACAAAAGGGGAACCAAAGACCAGCTCGGCCACGGTAAGGGCGCACCCTGATCCCGTGCGCATCGATGTGGGGGGTTGCTGTCTTCGATGCCTTGCCGTGGACATCGGACGGGGAAAATTGTGGATCTTTTCTTTTGGGACTATTTTGTTTTAGTCTTAGCCTGGAGGCGATCGAAAATTGGGGGTTTGGGGGGCCTTAGGGGGGCCTTGGGAGGGTGGATATCTCATGCAATCGCTGGTATCCCTGTCCCTGCTTAATACGGGCTGGTGGACATACCTGGGTGTGGATAGGGCTCCATGGGACTAACTTGGTCTTTGCTAGTAGGCGCGTGTGTTGCGATTCGTGATCTGTGGTTGGGTTTCACTGGGATAGCTGCGGTAATTGCGTGCTGCGTTATCGCGCTGAGGTGTTTTTTTTTTACTATTTTACTATTTTACTATTGGGGTTGACGTGCTGTGCATGATTTTGCTTTTTGCTGCATTGCATTGCAACGTAGGTGAATGCCGCTGGTCGGTTTACCTATCTATCTGCACGCTGTAGGTGTTCTCTTGTTCTATTGTACAACATATTTTCTATATCGTATCCATGGATAGCATTGGCATTTGACAGTTCCTCCAACGGTCTGTGCCCCGATTGAATTTTATTAGTTGCATAACGCAAAAAAAAAAAAAAAAAGATTGCCTGTTTTGCTATCTGACCGTCGAGGTTGCAATAATAGTTGGTTATTCTGTTAGTCTGGACTTTGAGATGGACTCAGTACATGACAAGTAATACGGATGATCCAGTCTTCCATTTGCCTCCCCATAACCCAACTAGGTAGGATCTATTCCAATAATCACCCATCTTCCATGTTCTGGCCTCTGTCATGCAATCCAGACGTGGCACATGGCATTGACGTTTCTGTCTTCGACCTGTCAAATCCAAAATGTGAGGTGATAGGCAAACCAAGCTTCAATGAGCCATGTTCATAGTAACCTTATCCCGGGCCAGAGCGTTCGTGAAGAAAGGTCTATGACACAATCTATGTTTCGAATACCCTACGGATGTTTTGTATATCTTGTATATTTTGTATGTGATACTAGATATAATAGAATAACTTGAATATTCTTATCTACGGTGAGAAGAGAAGAAGTGGATCTATAAGGCCGGAGGTCCTTGAAGCCTCCGGACCGATCTCTCTCCAGCTCCCAAGTCTTGGCCCTCGGTTTCAATCGGCAGTATCACCTACTTTTGTGTGTTTGATGTGGGCGATGTCGCAAGGTATGAGCCCATTATTTCGACCAAACACTATATTCTATCTTAGGGGGGAAAATACGTAAATCACGATCTCCATGTCAACCGTGAGGGATGGTGTGGCTTGGCATGCATAGAAATGCGTATGCGTTCTACAATATGGGTAGAGTCGGGAACAACCAGAACATGAATCATGATAGTGGCGACATCCGGATCTGCAAAAGGAAAAAAAAAAAACTCTGATTCCACGGGTGACTGGGTGTGGAACTTGAGTCCGTCCAGGGGGGTCAGATCATTCACTATATTAATGTCTTATTCGTTTTTTCTTTTTCAGGATTTACGGATGTGGCGATCGGGTGGATAGGCAGAACTAGAGTGCTTCGACGAGGGTTTCTAGAATTCTAGAAGGTCTGGGCAATTCCGGGTGCGGTCACACTGTTCGGATATATAGTCCTTTTACCAGTTTACGGTATATATTTCTATTCTAGGTGCATTCAATTGAAAAATTTGTTTACTCTAGGACTTAACCATTTTCATACTTCTAAGACTATGTCTAAACATATTTCGCCTCCACCAAATTCAGCCGTCTTTTCTTTCATAGGCACGTTGCACGTTGTACCTTGCCGAATCCCTGTGAATTCCACATACGCGTCCACGAGTCCCGAGTATGTAGAGTATTAATATTAATTACATATAGAGAGACATTAAGACAAGCTTGTGTGACATTCCAATGTAGTACGGATGATCTCAAGAACCGGGTTTGGAATGATCGGCAGGGCCATATTGGCATTGAACACAAGCCCTAACTAGTGTACGGAGTGTACCGATAGATTATATTTTGATTTGAGTTTCTATTAACTTCAAAGGTTACTATTAAGGTGACAGGGGGGGAAGGGTTTTAGATGACGTGCAAGACAAAGCAGCCCTGGAGCCTTAGCAGCCTTAGCGACCTTAGCAACCTTGGAAGAGTGAGTACCCTCGATGCAAGGGAGGGAATGCCGTGACACGGCCTTATCGTGTATTTTATTGGTATTGATTTGGTCATTCTTGAGTTATAATACCACAGAACCGTGGGTCGAAGATTGACATTCCGGTCTCGGATGGCGTGCTAGCGGCCGGGAGATAAGAGTCTATCGTGAATTAGGAAGTAGATATAAGAGTTAATATCCTAAAAGGAAATAGGATATACACCTAAATTGAACGGAGTACGCCGTAGAATTAGCATAGTACGAAAAAAAAATGTATCTTGAATCATGGAAGAGTTCCTCGTGTTCCGTGGTGGAGTTCAGGGGAACGAAAATTCAAACTCGCCACGTTGGGCGCATTGGTCGTTTTTTTTTTTCTTTTCCAGAACCCGTGGAAGCTTACACGTATGACTTCTGGAAGGATTGTGGAGTGATCACAACAAGGACACATGTTACATAATACTTGATCTTCCAAGGTTATTCGATATTTACATTATTTACATTATTTACATTTTAATGGCGACAGAGGACTGTACCTCTTTTACATTTTCCAAGTATCCCTTGCAGATCTTAGGCGCTTGTTCAAACGTGAGAGTTCAGCGTGTCGCCACAATAAGACAAAAGTGAGAACCAATCAGAAAATTCCAGGAACGAAAAAAAGAGTCCAATAAATCGAATTAAGAAATACAAAAGAGAAAAAGAGGGACCAAGAATGGAAAAAGAAAAAAAAGGAAAAAAGAAAAGAAAAAAGAAAAAAACAATTATGACATCTTATCGAAAGAAGGGGATCCACTTGGGCGCAGAGACTAGTTTAGCGTACTCCATTAAGATCCACTAGAGTCCACTGGAGTCTACTGAGGGTGCCCCCCCCCGTAGCCCAGTACCCAAGGTATCGTCATGAATGATTCCAGAATCCGCCCTTTGCCCTTTTTATTCTTCTTCTTTAGTGCTTGCATTTCCACTTGGTCTTTTTATTTTTTATATTTTGACCTTATTATCTATCTCATTTGATATTCCCCTGGCTCTATACAACTTATATCCTCTACTCTCTCATCCCTGACTACTGCCGTGCGAATCCTCTATGCCTATATCCCGATAACCCGCCGCTCTTATAACCAAGCTGGAGCCTCGTCCTACAGGCAGGGGACGACCGGTGAGAAAAAAGCCGATCAAGGGTCCCCGACGCACACTATACGCTATGCTTAAAAAGAAGACGTTGGCTCCGTCCCTCTTCTTCCGGAACCACACTCCTACCGCAACCCCCGAATTGTCACCCACTTCATCAGACAGCGACTCCGAAGAGGATATGGAATCATCTGGCTCCCGGCCGGTCAGCCTGGCCATCTCGTCGGGGGCCTTCTCCATGCGCCCGACTCTCAACGAGGTGCTGGCCAACATTGCTCCTCCCCCATACACCTTGAGCGCCTTCATGGCCTACCTCTCCCAGAACCATTGTCTCGAAACGTTGGAATTCACCATGGAGGCCAACCGATACCGTGATTCCTACTACGCCCTAGCCGAACGAATCGGTCCCGCCGCTATGGAATCGGAATGCCCCGAAACCCAGCACTTGCGAATGCTCTGGAAACGCCTATTGACGGCATACATCTTCCCGGGGTCACCGCGCGAGATCAACCTGTCGAGCGAAGTCCGAGATGCGCTCCTGCAGTACAAGAATGTGCCCGCGCCGCCCGTGCCTGAGACGTTAGATTCCGCCGTGAAGCGCATCCACGACTTGATGGAGGAATCCATCTTCCTCCCCTTCGTCAACAGCCACACCACCTCCCCCTCCATGGGTCCCTCTGACCCCTTCATGGGCCCCGACGACTTCATGAGTCTATCATCGACGAGCCTGGACGAGCACCCGATGAAAAAGGTCCGGTCGCGCGTGTCGAAGCGCATCTCCCCGCAGTCCTCTTCCAAGGATCTGTCCGCAACGGGTCACAACCGCTCAACCATGTCCCTCGGCGCCGTGCATGCCCTCGGCAAACGCACATCCGGTGCCCTAGTCAACACTAGCGGCGAGTCGGCTTACCTGTCTCTGACCGATGACTCTGCCTCCCCGCAGTCCAGTCCCACCGCCGAAGAGCCCATGACACCGCCCACCACCCCGCCTGCCAGCGAGCCGCATCTACCCATCCACAGCCCCAGACTTCGCACCGAGAACCCTTGGAAGAAGATGGGTATGAAGCTGGGCTTTAAGAAGCGTTCCACTGGTGGCAGCAATGGTAGCAGTCGCGATCCTAAGATTCTTGGTCTTGAAGACTAATTATCTTCTCTTTCCTCCCTTTTTTTTTTTGACTCCGACTCCTTATCGACATATACAAAACCTACAAAACACACACCCTTTTTTTGTCTCCTGACTCACGACAACTACGAACCCCGCAACGACACTTCTCATCTCAAACACACCTTGCATGAAATTCCGAAATGCATCATCCCACGACTTCATTCTAGCCTTTGTCGAGCGTTTATATTGGCGGTGTATGAGAGCATGACGCATTGAAAGCATATGAAACCGGCGTTTTCTTTGTTTTTTTTTCTTGTTTTTCTTTTTTCTCTTATGGGATGTCTCCGGCTGAGCATCCTCATTCTTCCAACTTCACTTGTCATTTTTTTTCATTGGTTTTTTTTTGCGGATGGCATCACGGGAAAAGAAACCCATATATATCATATCATATTCTCATCTATAGATTGGATGGAAGACCTGTTGGCTTTTCAGGTCTTCTGGACACACGGCGTTTTTGACGAGACATTGTCTTGGTCTCTCATCTCCCACTGGGATTTCATTTATTCGGAATCAATAGACTTGATACCCCTCTTCACATCAATTGCTCCCAAACAGTAAAACCGTAAATAAAGCGTAAACCGTACTTAAGTGTTCTTTGTAGTCTTGGATCCCTCACGCAGACATGCATAGGCTATGCATTCGACCGTTAGGGCAATTCCAAACCCAACAGCACCAAAACCAAGACATTGACTCTTACTCACATTCCTAACATGAACATGTCTCAATTCAAGACCTTGAAATAATACCAGCCGTGATCCGAGCAGGCAGCCGAGTATCCATTTTCTCACACCCGAAACCAAGGCTTGTCTAGACCTTTCTCGATCCTCCTGGTCACACACGTCGGACACCCACACTCAGACACGTCGCCCGGGAGCTCGGGGAGACGTAAATATAGACTTCCAATGGTTGTAGTACAGATGCACACGTAACCCCCTCGCAAGCCCTTCGAGGATTAATGCTCATGCGATGTTCGGCACTATGTCGGATGGGTTCTTATTGATGCGACTTGTTTCATTACATTTACTACATGTAGTTATAGGGATAGATCCGGACGAGTGGAAGATTAAGCTAAAAGGTAAAAGGCAGAAGCAAAAATCAAAGAAAGCATAGGCATAGGCATAAGTGTAAGTGTAAGTGTACATCAAACCAAAGACCAAAGACCAATATCAAATATCAATCCTCCGTCCACCCCTCGTCTCCAAAGCCGCAATATCAACATCCCACCCAACACCCCTCAACCCCGTCAGATACCTCTCAAACCGATCATCAGTATTCAGCAAAGCAAGCGTCCCCTCCACAACAGTAAGAACCGCATCAACAGAAGAACCAATCGTAATCCGGGCCAGAACCCTCGCAGCCAGTAAAGCATGAGCCCACGCCTTCAACTGATGCCCAACAGCACAACCGCGCTTCAGAAGAATCGAAGCATGCCATTTCGCATTACCTTCCGCATTCGACAACGGCACGAGAAACAAGATGTGAAACTCATTCGTGAAAACAGCTGCAAGTCGCTGTAGCGGGAGCGTGCGTTGGAACGATGTGTTACCTGACCCAGAACCGCCGAGGAAAGTAGACATGGACACTCCTATCTGCGCCGATCCTAGATGGTGGGTTGTTGTATGTGTGCTTGAGTGCTGTGTCCACTGCAACGCTCCGTCGCGGTGGAAGATACGTTCGTGTTTGGATACCTGTGCTGGTGTGAGGATTGTCCATTTCTTTTCGGTTGGGGTGGGTGAAGTAGGATCGAGATCGAGTTCTAGTGCTAGACCCCGGTCTGAGTCTAGGAGTGCTGAGAAGACGATGTTGGCGCGTTGTCGGTTTAGATTTGTCATTTGGACGGCGCGTACGGCCGCGTAGTTCATGCTTAGATGTAGGGCTAGGAGGATTAGGAGGAGGAGCCAGGTTGTGCTGAAGCTGGTTATGTGGGAGATTACTACGGATCCGACCTGTGGGGTTTGTTAGGATAAGATTCTTGCTTGAGGGAGAGGGTTGGGATGGGGATGTGAATGCTTACCAGCATGCCGAAAAGAGAAATGACTGTCTCCTGAGATGAGTCTTTCTACGCGACAAATATATCACGTTAGCTCTCTCTCTCTCTCTATCAATTCCGAGACAAGACAAGTGCATCACGGGATTTGAAATCAACACATACAGCATTAAGCTCCGCCAAATTCCCCCATTTAGCAAAATGAGCACTCAAGCTCGCCTTCGAGCTACCCCCGGCTACACCACAGAGGGCCCTGAGGACACCGGCTGTGCTGAGGACAATCACCCGCGGCGCTCCGGCAGGAACACCCGGCGAGAGACAGTCGAGGATCATGGCGACATCGTTGAAGACGTCTGCTGCTAGCCGGTATGTTTTACATTCTGGTTCGAGGGCTGTGCCGACGCGGTGGGCGAAGCAGATCGTTGCAATGCGGCCCGATATATCTTGTAGGATGTGTAGGAGTAGTGCGGATGTTGGAGAGGCGTTGGCATTGCCGACGCCGACTCCTGTATATTGCGTTGGGTGTTAGTTGCTTTTCTCTTGGGTTGAATTTTATACATGGGGTTGGATTGGATGGTGGGATATGGACCTTGGAGGACGGCTCTGGAGGAGAGGAGGCCTGCTATTGAGCTGCAGAAGGCTTGGAGGGAGTCCTGTGGTGGATTGGTTGTGTTAGAACTGTGTTCTAGGTGTGTCTTTGATATTGCTTTTGGTATGGCAGAGTAATGTAGTTCGAGCCATGAGGTTTCTGGCTCTGGCAGTTGGGGATTGTATGCTCACAAAGATTTGATATCTGGGTTGAATATTAGTACTTTTGTAGAGTAGGGATAATTCATGTATTCCAACAGGCTATTGTCTGTACTCACGGGAGATAGTCATCGCTGACACTTTGGGGGTATCCGGAGGGAAGAAAAACATCACCCAGCGAGCCGAATAGAGGCTTAATTGACCATGATGATGTAGATGAAGAGGAGCTCTGTTATGATAGGTCAGTTGAGATCAAAAACTTTCGAGGTATTAATATAGGGTTGCATGTCTTTCCGAATCATGCAATGACATCCATGTTTTGAACCAACACATGATAAACCGAAATTGAATGAGCACAAGTCATATGCTAATTCAAGAGAGAGTGTCTGTTTTCCAGGAAAAAGATTCATTATGAAGTGATTGGCAGATATCCCACGACATTAGGGGATGTTGACCTGCTAATCGACAAAATGAAAGACCACATCTGGGAATGATGTATTTCATGTGCCATTTCAAACATCCAATGCTAGAAATATCCAATAAGGAAGTAAGAAATGACCACTTACTATTACGTCTACTCGGCCAGTCGGTGTCTTTGAGGCAGTAATTGAGGAAGCGACATCTCCCGAGTAGATGTAGGCTGCAGTAGGATTTCCGGCCTCGTCTGTCTCCCGGAATGTCAGCCTATTCGTCTCACTCATAAGGGAGGTCATGTTCAACCAGACCTCGGGATGGGAAGTAGACAAGGGTTACTCGGATCGAGGTAGAGTCGGGAAGGCACGTGCTTGAGACCACGTACCTTATGATCCTTGATACTTAATGCTACGTCTATAGCTCGATAGCTCTATAGCTAGCTCTAGTGTATAGTTTAGAGTAATATACGCGTATTAGGAAAGTTTAGTCTTGCTTCGAGAAATTCATTTCTTCGAATAGTGCTCACAGAGCCTATGTATGTAACAAGAACCACCCAGTCCCACAATCTATGTATAAAACGAACACTGCATTCTTTCGACATCAAGACGATACAGCTGCGTGTTGCGCATGGAAATAGAACACCGAGAAAAATCAACCACCAGCGCCGGGTACAACGAGTGAAAAAGAACACCGGAAAAAAAGAGAGCGGCAAAGCATCACCGCTAGAGAAAAACGTTCTTGTGAATGGCCTCCAGCCATCACAAGCAACAAGGTATAAAGTGAGAGTTTTTGATCTCGGAAACTCTCGGAACGAGTGAGCAAGCATCAGATCTGTATCCCCAGCGACCACAAAGGCATTGGCAACGCCACGGTCGGGCAAAGTCAAGATGACCGCGTTGCAACTGCCCCAAAATCGAGATCCAAGACTCAAGCTCATTCATCGCGCAACTTCCATAGGAAGTATCATGCCCCATTCATACATTTTGAGAAATTTTTATATTTTGCCCGAGGGAACGCTTATGCGAACATGCTCGCGCCGCCAGTCTCAATGGCATCAATCTCAGCCTGAGTCCAGGGGAGACGGCCGAAGCGCGAGGGGAGCTCAGCGCGATCGAAGAACTCGCCGGTCTGGGGCTTGACGGGGCCCAGGGAGGCACCCGAGTGGCCGCCAATGGTGGCGTTGAAGGAGGAGCGACCGAGAGGGCCGTGCTGCTGAGCCTTAGCGCGGTAGGTAGCGAAGGAGTCGGGGAGAGAGCCGGTGGGAGAGGCGGGGTGAACGCGAGGAGAGTGGTCGATGGACTCTGGAATATAAGGTTAGTTGCAAATCTAGGGGATTTGGAGCTCGGGAAATGGGAAATATCACGTACGAGGGACGGTGCGCTTGCCAACGAAGCGAATGAGAGGAGTACGGGCAGTGCCGCTGAGGATAGAGGTAACACGCATTGTGGTAGTTATGTAGGTATTAGGTGTGTGGAGGTGGGAGGTTGGTAAGATCAATTTGACGCGAGAATGTGCGAAATTGAACGGGTCCGGTAGTATCCGAATCCGACCGAAGGGAAGGTAGAGAACGAGTTGAGGTTCTAAAATGTAGTAAGAATTGTTGGTATATGAAAGAAGACGAATGAGTAAGTAGAGAATGAAGAAATTAGTTTTGGAGGCGAAAGAGGAGGGGAAGGAGGGAAAAGAGTCGAAGATAAGAAGGGGAGGGTTGCCGTTTTGGGAAAAGCCGATTCGGAACCGGGGAACTATTGTATATCCGCAGGGAAATTATGTACACGGTATAATCGAGTCCATGTACATTCTACATCTACATCGACTAGAATTTACTATTGATATCCCTTCAGTCTATATTGTACTCGGTACAATCTATGTCACGCCATATTCTCCCAACTGAATATCGGATACTGCACTTTTTTAAGCACGGCGGGAGCTGATTCCGATGCAGCCTCTGGTCTTGGCAACACCACCCTCCGTGTTTCTCCATGGTGAAGCCCATCTTCCCAGCTTTCCTCCAGGGCTCTTTTCCGATCCTTTCCCATTCTGTGACTCCGGTGAGCCCCCAAACTGAGCTCCAACGTGAGCTCCTCCATTCTTGGTGCCTTCTCGGTGCCTGATATCTACTTTTTCCTTTTTCTTTGAGACCAATCCGCCAATCATCATCTCTCTCTTGGATCATCTGGCAATTCTTCCAAGGTTCCCCATAAACCAGTCAAGCTTATTTGTCCCACACAGCTTAGACCTTCCCCCCCCCCGCAATCGGAAGCAAAAGTCCAACATTTCCTGGATTGGAAACAACATCCTTGACAAGTCATCCTTGCATCGGAATTGATATTCCAGAAAGTTTCACAAAGCATCGGAAAAAGGTCTAACAGTTCGGGAAAGTTCAACATTGAACACACTTGCCAAGAAACAGACCAAACCAAACAGATCAAACAGGTCCATTAGATGCTATTAGCAATAAGAGCGACACATAAAAAATAATTTGAGCTCTGATAACGTTCCTGGGAGAATTGCGCCACTGAAGCTTGGACCCTGACTAAACACATCCCGGATTCACCCGCTGCATTACACACAAATCAGACAATATGCACGAGCAGTCGCTTTTCGCCTCGGTTCCAGTCCACCAACATCATGAGCTTCTTCAGCAGCTGGCTGGATTGACTGCCATGCAGCCCCGCCATTGCCTAGAGCGGCGGCTGATCTTCAAGGCCTACCGCAAACCAGGCGTGGCGGGGCGCACCGGAGCCAGTCAGGACCTTCAACAGGGGGACCTGCAACGGCTCAATAAAATGCTCAATGGGAACATGTACTACACCCAAGTGGTCGGTCCGGTTTCCGAATCGGATTTCGGATCCACTGCCCCCGTCGATCGAGACACTCAGATGGCTGGCATGGACGACTCGAACCCTGATGGATCTTCATCATCTCCATCTTATGACTATGAACGTCAACCATGGAAGTTGGAGTTTCGTGATATCCCTGAAGCTGGTACCCGCTCCGCGGTCACATCACGTCTGATGTCAAGTGCGACGCTGCCGCGGGGAGATGTCGTGCAAGCTATGAATGCGTGGGGCTATCAGTGAGTGGCGCCCCCCGAGATCGATATTATGATTGCGGGCACTAACGCTATTTGTTCTAGTTTCACTACTGAGTATGTGGTCGAAGGTGATATGTTCATCCACAATGACATTGCTATCTTCTTGCATCGCGTGCTGCACTACCCGGGTGGGGATGAGTTGAATCTGCCCCGGCGGCAGTTGCCTGCTTTGAAGGACATGACTCTGTTTGAGAAGAGCGGAAGCTATGTGCTGCAGGCCTTCATCATTGTCCAGGACGGTAGTAACCAGGAAACGATGAAGACTGCATCACAGCACCTCTTTGGCCTGCGCGAGCAGTTGAAGTCGGCGGTTGTCCTAGAGCAGGCAGATCGACTGTCTCTTGATACGCGGGCGAAGTAGATGGCCACTCCTACTTCGGTTCGTTTGAGCATGCCGGAGACTACGAAATACCTGGTCTCCAGCGACGGCGTTGATAGACATCTCGAACTTTATTAATCGGGGGGAAAGAAGAAATATACCCATCATAGCAATCAAGTCACCTGAATATTTTCACTTTCATTCCCCTTTCGGGGAAAGAGCGAACGCAGAAGCATATATGACCCCAAAGACTCCTAGATTCCCATAAGTAAAAGACCAACGCCTACACTCCTGTCCAGATAGAGAGCGGGTAAACCCTCGTAAGTCCTCTCTGGATAAAAGCCACACCCCCAAATCGCGCGAGATACCATCCATCTGAGCTTGCGGTGCGTTCCGGCGCCGTGGCATCCATTCTCCCTTTCCGGGATATCAAATGAGTTGTTCCGAGTTCACTTCTTTCTTAGGAGACCGTCCTCCATCCTATCTATTTTTTTTTTTTGGTATTTATTATATGAATATAACGCACATCTGGCTGTATAATGTCACTTTAATATTCAAGAACATGTGACTTCGTGATTTCTCCCGCGTCTCGGCGCGTCCAACACATATCTCAGATTCAACTGCAACTCACAGCGAAAACGGATTGAATCAACCAACACACGTCTAAATTTACCCATAAACTCCTTCACCACGTTTTCAATCACCCGGACTGTCAGAATGGCCGAGGGGGCAGCCAAGAGAGGTGCCTCCCCTACCCAAGCCATATCTCCACCACCATTGCGCCGGAAGGTTGAGACAACGGTAACCAGTAAGTCTTTACTACTCACTAGGGCGTTCCACCCGCTAATAGTATTTAATCTATAGAGAAATCGGCGGCAAACTTCTTCACCCCGGCCTCGCAAAAGAAGCCCGAACCGATCACATGGCGCGTCATTGGCACCAGTGTTATCATCGGAAAGCAGATCACGGGCAAGGCAGTCCCTCCCGATGAGAAACTGCGCCGAATTGCTGGCTTTGATTTGGTCAGTCGTTGAAACCGACCGCTAGAACAGGTAGCGTCGAAAGATAGGACAGCCCTGCTGACGTCAATATATAGGATTCAACCTTGATCAAAACAAAATCGGGAAATGTCTTCCCCAAGTCTGCCACTGATTGGCAATGGTGGAATACCAAAGTTCCGGGGCGACTGAAGGAGCTCAATGCTGAAGGGTATGTCCAGACTCGGGATATAAGATTGGTTATGTTCACTCGAGCTTATACTTTGACAGCTTCCAAGTTGTGATTTTCTCCAACCAAAAGAAGATCAGTGTCCAGAAGGATATCAAGGGTGGACGGAGTGATTCAAAAAGTCTGTCGAACTTCAAAGAAAAAATGACCGCTGTCATGACCGAACTGGATTTCCCTGTCAGCGTCTACGCGGCCACCACAGACCCTGAATATAGGAAACCCCGTATCGGGATGTGGCACGAGTTCCTGGACGACTATGACCTCGACGTTGCGGGTGTTGACTTGCCCGCGTCGGTTTTCGTCGGTGATGCGGCTGGAAGGCCAGGTGATCATTCAGCTGTGGATCGGTAAGAGCATCATACCTGTTAACATGTTGTGACAAAGTCTGATATCGGCTCTAGGGGGCTTGCTACCAACATCGGTATGCCATTCAAAACCCCAGAGGAGTTTTTCCTCGGGCAGATCACAGAGCCGGCGACGATGGGCTTCGACCCTAAGTCTTTCGTAAAGTCGGATCTCGAAGAGCCGGGTATGTGCTTGTTGCTTTCAATGAACTTGCTATCTCCCGCAAGAAACCCAACTCTGGCAGATTGTTGACAGGTCTTCATCGCAGCCAAACCCTTTGCTCGCAAGCACCCACTTGAACTTGTTATCTTCTGTGGCAGCCCAGGTGCTGGGAAGTCCACTTTCTACTGGAACCACCTGGAGCCTCTAGGCTACGAACGAGTCAACCAAGATCTTCTCAAGACGGTGCGTGTTATAATTCCAAAATGAAACTGAAATGGAATACTGATGAACAACAGCGTCCGAAATGCCTCAAAGTCGCCCGCGAGCACTTGGAAGCCAAGAAGTCCGTGGCAGTCGGTACGTCGTGGCATTTATTTCTATCAGCTTCGGTTTTCAAGCAATCTAACCTAGTTACTACCTAGATAACACCAACGCCGACCCAGAAACACGGGCTCACTGGACATCTCTCGCAAAAGAGCTCAAAATCCCTATCCGTTGCGTACAATTCATTTCCACGCCAGACCTATGCCGACACAACAACGCCGTCCGAGCATCCAACAAGGAATTGGTATGTATTGGCAATGTCCCCATCTCCATCTCAATCTCGTCCTCATTCTTACATTCTCATCCCAACCAGAACCCCGAATCCCGAACCTCCCTCCCCGGCATCGCCTTCGGCGACTTCGGCCGCCGCTTCCGCGCACCAACGCTGGACGAGGGCTTTGATGATATCATCCCCGTCGAGTTCCAGTTCCACGGCAGCGAAGAGGCCAAGGGGATTTGGGGCCAGTACTGGGTTTGAAAGTACCAGTGACCAGGACTGGTATATACGCCCTACCAACTTGCCTACTACTGCTACTCACATCTCATGGCTTATGCTTACGTCTGTCTGCGCCGTGATCATCCTAATCTTGATATCTCTTTATCTGCATTGATTTGAAGCTGAAACATAGCTCGTGTTTACGGACTTGTTACCTGTTGGCGGGGTTTCACCTGACCTCAAAAACGCGAATGTTGATCTCGACTGCATCAATGCATGTTTCGGTTCTGTGATAATCTTAGATCAAGGCATTCTCAGCTCTGCCGTGGACCCTGAGGGAGGGGGTATGGGGGTGCGATTTGGGATTGTATTGAATGTGTTATACATAGTAAAGACCATTATCGTGCTTCCCCGGCTTATGTCCATCTAAGACATTACTTACATCCTCCCGAGATTCGCGCATAACTACATTTACACCTACATGTAGATACATTGGTAACTACATATGTAGGTATACGTCATGTAGTCTTGATAGTAAGCGACTAAATATCACACACCCAAGTACACAAACAAACACACAACCCTAAGTACACTCTACACTCCATCGCTGCCTAGTGACACCTCCATTCTACTATTCCCAGCAGACGCAATTTGAATTTCGTAAAAAAAAAAACGAATGTCTCTGACTCACAATATCAAAAAACCCAAAGATTAAAACCGAACCCCCTTTGCCAAGCCAAGGCACAGACAGGTACAGGCACCAGCACTCGCACTAAGCTCCCTATCCCAATCCGGACATGTCTCAAAAGTGGATCATACAAGACTTTGTTATCATGTACTCCGTACCAAAAGCCCACACCAGTCGTTCATGTATCTTACAACATAGTATGTTGTGAAATAGAAGTTGCAAATAGCGGTAGCTTCACAACGTGGCCGACCCACAGTACCAGGTCACTTCCTCTCCACTGTGTGATTGTACATGTGACTCATCTACACGCGCTTCCCGCTGTATTCTTCAAGTTGCAGTGAAATGGTAAATGGTGAATATGTACGGAGTAGTAGGTAGTCACTTTCGACAATGTCTCTCCCACGTGCGGGGATTCTATTATGCACCGTGTCATCCCTTCCAATGAACATGTACATGGGTGTTTCATAGGATTATGTTCATATTTTTGAATTGTAGATGTAAAGTAGATGTAGATGTAATTATAGACATTTGCATATGATGATCATATGTGGATTGTGCATGAGCTGGATATATACATATAGAAACATGGTATGGTACTTTTTTCAGATGCTTTTTTTGCTTTTGGTCCCTGTTCTGCTTGTGGAGCAGAGGGATGTGGGTGGATAGGGTTGAAGTCTATGGGGTACAACGGCTGGTAGGCTTGGTGTATGGGGGGTATAGTATATAATAGACACAGAACAAAAGGAGAGGAAGGAGGGTGATAGACCCAGTCAGTTGGAGGGCTAACTTTTCGTTCTCTTTTCTTGTCGACTGCTGAAAGGGTTGTGGTGTCTTTGGAAAGGTAGCGAGACATCCAGGACGAAGAATTGAGAAGAAAAGATAACCCTCCGGGAAAGACAAGACTCAGGGATATAGACAAAGGAATGGCATGATTCGGGGCGAGAACAGTAGTCGCTGATCCGGATCGTAAGTCATGAGAGTCATTATAAACAAAAAAGTCCAAAAAAAAAAAAGATTAAAAGAGAGACATTAATCGTAACAGTGCGGGCGAGTTTGAACGAGTAATCAAAAGGCGCGCGGGGAATAATCTATGGTCATTATCGTTGTGGATCGCTTGGAAATGTGAAAAAAGAAAAGAAAAGAAGAGCCCAACGTAAGGACTCAGGTCTCAAGGTCGGGAGACCAAGTCCTGGAAAAAGCGGAAGAAATTCCTCTTTTTCTCAGAACGGCAGGGGCCTGCAATCTCCGTAGCTGGTGCCACAGTCATTGGGCCGACAATGTCCTCATCCCCCATTTCGGGGAACTTGTCGTTGTCATGCAGACGTGGGATGCGGACTTGTTGGCAAGGGTGGATATTAGACTGGGTGAGCGTAAGAGCAACACCATCTATAGCGCTGAGCTGGTCAAGCATGGCTTCGTGCTGTGTTGCCCACTCGCGGTTGATCGACTCCCATTTCTCGATGGTAAGCTTGTAGATGGTTGAGGTGACGCCATAGTGTTCACCAGTGCGGACAAGGTGCTTGGCAAAGTTACAACGCGCAATATCCCAGTCTGCACGCATCTGCTGGAAATTGCCGAGGTCGCAAACCACAGGGTCGTAAGGCTCGGGCATGATGGTGAAGTTGGCGTGGCCGAGTTTGTTGGCCCATTCGTCGTTGGGGTCAGAGAGGACGAGGGGCGTTACGTCGCCTGAGACTGTGCGCACGGTGCTGGCTCGCGGCCGGTTGAAGGAGGCCACGGAAGGCTTGGACGAGAGTGGTGGCGAAGGAAGAACTCCCATAAACCGCGGGTCTGAGGTCACATTATAGTTATAGTGTGGTTCGCTCGCGTCTGCGACTGACGGAGACTGCAGTGGTGACTGGACGCGGGATGCTGCGACGCTTGTTGGGTCGTCTCCCATGAACGGTGGTAGGAGAGGGGTTGTCGCTTTCTGTATATCGTTGTCGTCCTGGCTGAGACTGTTCGCTCGGGTGATATCGATGGGGCGCGCGCCGGACTCGCTCGCGCGTTCCTCGAAGATCGTTCGCGCGGGAGAAGGGGGAATAGAGTCGACCCGGCTCATGGGCATGGAACCAACGATGGGGCTTGCCAAGGCGGAGGAGGCCGCTGAGTTCGCGCGTGCTCGTAGATCATCCGGGAAAATATCGCCTTCTGCACCACTGGATGATCGCTTAGTCTTCCACCGGGCTGACATGGTCGAGATGTGCGAGTTAATGCGCGAGACGCCCTTTAATGAGACACTGTCTGAGCGTCTCTTTTTCGGTGATGGGGCAGTCTCCATGCCAGTAACGCTCAGGTCGTAGCTATCTGAGTTATCGACGGGAGCAAAGTATGACTCTTCTGCAGACATGTCGTGGTCAAAGTGCTCTATAGAAAAGTCTAGGTTAGCCACTGCGGTATGGCCGGGGAGTTGTTGCGGTGGCGATTGGCACATACGGAAATAATGATCTTCCAACGAGTCGCGTGTGCATTCCTCTTCCTTGACTCCGGTCAAATGACTCCGACTAGGACTGTCCATTGAATTTCCCAGGCCTGATGAAGAGACAAGGGAAGAGACGGAACTAGAGACCCGGTTGTGGCCTGCGGCGGAGAACAAAGAGATGGCAGGTGAGGCCGGCGCGGAGGTATTAATAGTCAATGGGGAGTGCGGCTGGCGTGTAGGTGAATCGGCCGCGTCGAGACTTTCTCGTGTCGCGTCGATTGTTTGAGACAGTTTGTACATTCTCACAAAGTGAGCGCCGCTGGTGGACGGGGTGGCTGGTATATAGGGGATGGTTGCAGTTCAGCATTGGATGTGAGGGGTGACCACAAGATAAAGAGAGACAACGCTTTCAAGTCATTCCCTAATGGCCTTTGGGCGGGAAAGGACGTGGCGGTGTGATGAGAGAGAGAGAGAGAGAGCAGAGTAATAGTCCGGGAAACGCGGGAACTGAGGTCCAGGGCCAGTTAGCATCCGATGAAGATTGGAAATGCAAATATGATTATCGTCCAGGTAGGAAACTGTAGGAAATCCCAAAAATACACATGAAATTCAGAAATACAAAAAAAAAAGAAAAAGAAAAAAAAAAGAAAACGAATTCCACCGAGCGACGTGGACCAAACAAGTCGACGAGACCAACTGGCTGGGCAGAAAGAGAGGGTTTCGGTGCTTTTGCTTACAATCGGCAAACGGACTGAACGAACAGGGAGATCCTGGGTCGTACAAATTCTCTACCTTGGCCCTTTTGATAGATGAGAGAGAGTAGATGAAGGTGATAGAGAGAAAGGAAGAAATGGGAGAAATGAGAGAAATGACAGAAATGATAGACCTGAAGAGACTCCTCCGTACTATGGGCTCTAGATGGTCCAAACAACCGTTAGTGGAGAAATTCCATGAGATTCCCAAAGAAAAAAAAAAAGAAAAAAGAAAAAGTTGACTAACTCTTTGAACGGACTAAACTCGCCGATCCATATTCCCAAGGTTTGCTCCGTTGAGTTCCGGTGGTTGACACTACGTGAACCACGGTATTGAAAGGTCTGGAAGGCGTTCGTTCTTCTATTTTATCCTTTTTTTTTAAAATTGATTTTATCCATATTAAGCACTTTGTATGTAGAATATATCTACTCCGTATATCTAATTCGATTGTTTTTCAAACCACCCCCCCCCCCCCCCAACGGCTACACAGATATGTTGTGTAGCCCAACGTTCTACATCCATGACCCCCCCAGAACCCTTTTCTCAATTGGGTACAAAATCCAGTTGTGTGTGCGATCGGCAAACAATCTAGACTGAAGTGGATTTAAGAGGGGAACCATTATGATGCCATGGCGACCCAGTCGATCGGTCCTGATTCGCTCTATAGATTGGGGGGAAAGGGTGTTGGATACATCCGCTTATTATCTTTATTTATCCAGCTATGGTCTGTTTACTCCGTACTCCTCTAGTACTCCGTAGTCGGTTATCATTCGGCCCAGAATAACCATTGGGTATAACCCATCCCCCATTCTACACACGGACTGGTACATCCACCCCCGTTTGTATTAGAGCTCCGACAACGTTGAGCAACCGCGGACAAGGTCCCGTCCCGTAGAGGTCAGAACTTTGTCCGAGTATGACGAGTAGGGTAGTACAATGGAGGGTTATCGGTTCGAAATTCTGTAGGGCACGGAGTGCTAGGTATGTATATTGGTGTCCTACGAGAACTTGTGCGAACTCCGAACTCAACCTGGGCCACCGACATGAAAGCACTACAACATACTTACAACAGTAGCAAGTGGTACTAGGAGAGGGGAGGAGAGAACTACCATCCAATCATAAGAACCATCGGAATGAATAGGTACCGGAGAGGGGGAAATAGAACCCTTCCAAGGGTTGGAAAGAAGCCAAATTCATTCACCTTTGGCACCAGACGTCAGGTCCACATGGTCCTAACCAACGTTCTCTCGGGGAATTCGGGATTCGGGGAACATTCCATTTTTCTATGATTGGAGAGGCGAACGGGAAAAGGTAAGAGAGCCATGGTGTTTGGCGCCACTGCCTCTGCCCGCCGGGTGTGCCTTTGGGGGCTTGAGGCGAGCCTTGGCACAGAGTAACCGGGATGAATTCTCGGGTTTGTCAATTGTCAATGGGACATGCTGGATAAGTCAACTTTGATTCTTCAGGTGACTTCCTGATACTTGTGATATATCATATTCTTTGTCTTTTTTTCTTCTTTTTTTTTTGCCCCTGGAGATCTCTCCGATCCCATCTCTCGCTAGGCATCCCTGCAGGTCACTAGGACAGAACAGACCACACTGTAGCCCAAAATGGCATAGACTGAGTCTTCTATCTCGGGTGGCCAATCACCGCCACTCGGCAAAAAGCAAAAAAGAAAAACCTAATCGGATAGATTTCTGAGGTAATCACCTAATTAAGCCCCGGAGAACCATGGAAGGCCCTCCGATCACGGGCAGGTCTTAAAGACCTTCAGGTCTGCAAATAGCGATATACACCATAGCGATATACAAAATCTTGGACATCTAGATCTATTCTGAGAGGTAATATATAATTCAATCTAATCAAAATCGCCATTGCTGCAGCCAATTTCGCATCAGCGAGGAAGAGACCGGGCCTAGGGCTCTCATGCTGACACTTGCCTCCTTCGCCCGTCGGACATCCAGCGCCACAGACAGGGCACTGCCCTCGTCTTGTAGCCCGCGGTAGAACCCTAACAGCTTGAGCGCGGGCTTTGAGGCAATATCCGCACTGCTAGGGTTGGTTATACTTTCCAGCTCGGCAATCCATGCGGAAAATGCAACTGGCTCGACCGTATATTGACTCTGAATTGCCGGTATCAACGACGACCATGGTGCTCGTTCCGGGTTGGTGAGATGAAACACGGCCCACCGTGCGTCGGGTAAGCTCCTATGACGTGTGTTGACAATTTCCACTATAATATTCGATAAAGTATCCTAAATAAAGCATGTAAGAAAGTGCGATCAGCGGTAGGTCTTGGCTTTTTTTTTTTCTCTCTTCCTTTCGGCTATCCGGCTCTGGGAGCTGGTCGAAATATAGTGCTCGTGATGGGGGGCTTACCACTGGCACCCAATCGACCGCGGTCGAGCCCAGTCGGTTAGGGATTTTACCCATGGCTTTCGATGTCGCGATAATCGTCGGTAGCCACTCTTGCGGATTCCATTGTCCGCGCGTGGTGGTCGGTCCGGCGATCTGTCCGACGCGATAAACCGACGTAGGAACATGAGATCTTTGTGAGGCTTCGAGACAGATCCGCTCGGCAATGTACTTGGATTCCCCGTAGCCTTGAGGGAGAACTACGGCTATGTCCTCCATCGGTTCTTCCGGGATCGATGCCCCCATTTCTGGGGTCCAAGCACCTACCGTGCCGATTGAGGAGATGAAGTGGAGATGAGCGTTGCTGCGGCTGCCCAGGCTAAAGTCTATGAAGCGCCGCACACCCTGGATGTGGGTGTCCTCAAAGGAATCGACGGAATGGTTGAAGTCGACTTTCCAGGCGTTGTGGATAATGGTGTCAACTGAGTCGAGGAGGTCTTGGTACTTGGACTCGTTTAGCCCGAATCGTGGTTCTCCAAATGAGGCTTGGAGGAATTCGACCTTCTCTTTCCAGTCGTTTGCGCCAAGGTGCAGCCCTTTCTCTTCGAAGCTTTTCTTCTGCCGAGATTCGGCATCCGAACGATTGAGGCAATAGACCTTAGTGATGGAATCACTGCTTAGCAGAGAATGCAGTAGATAAGTTCCCAGTGAGCCAGTTGAACCAGTTAGTATCACAGTCGAAGGCGAAGGCAATCCATTCTGACGGTAGACTTCCCGGGCTGGAAGATCGGATGTATACTTGTCCACCAAACTCTGGATCTTCTCTGCTCGCGGGATACCATCTTGGGTTTTTCCATCTAAGATGGCCATTACAACCCGGGACAATCGGTCGATGGTGGGATTGCGATAAATCGTCTGGGTGTTGATGGCTCCTGCTTTCACATCCGGCCGACATAACTGGATGCCCTTTTGCAGGACTCGAGAGACATGAATGGTCATCAGAGAATCAAGACCAGCAGAGTAAAAGTCCTGAGAGTTTGCGATCTTGGGGTTTTCCAGAACACCGGTAATAATCTGGCGAATATACTCTGTAACACTCTCGTAGTCTAGCCTCTCTGGCAGACACTGGTCCAAGTCATCCTCGAGGTCTTCGGCATACATCGCATCAATCTCTTTCTCGTAGTCTTGAAGCACAGCCCGGCGCTGCACGCTACCTTTGGGAGTCGTCTTAAATGGTTTTGCCTTCACTGCGAACCAGATCTTGTTCTTCATCACCCGGCCATGAGCCGCAATGGTCTGATTAGCCCCTTGCACTGTCGGCCAGACCTCCTCAATAAAAAGCTTTGCATCCATATCTGGTCCTTCGTGACTCAGCTCGATGAGAAGCCCAGCCTGGAACCGGGACTGGCCGACTACCACTGCCCTTCCAACCAGCGGGTGCCCTTCAATGATAGTCTCCATTCCGACAGGAGTGAACTTCTCACCGTTGCTCAGGACAATCACATCATCCTTACGCCCGTGGAACTTCCACAGATGTGGGTTCGTCGGGTGTGGGGTATAGAGGTCGTTGGTTGAATACACATTGATGTCGGGGTATGTGTGGAAAATGCCCTTGAAGTTGCGCGCATTCTCATGTCGAGGAATCACCATCTCGAATACACCATCGCTGACATCTTGCATGTCGACTCCGTATGCTTCGTTCCATTCCAAGTAACCCCAGTTGTCTGGATCTTCCGGCACCAACCCTGGGATCACACCGGCCTCGCTGCTTCCAAATATCGAGATGAGCTGGGTATACTTGCGCAATCGCTCGCCGGTCTCTAGTGACAAAGGTGCACCACCGAAGTAGACTGACTTGAGTTCTTTCAAACAAGCTAGTGCTTTGTCGGAGTGGCTCATGTCTTCCAGGATCGAGGGTGGACAGACTGCGGCTGTGGGCTGAGCAGTGCGCAGCAGCTCTGTCATATGGTCGACGGAGAGTGGCTTATCTGGGCCGATGAGGGTGGGAACTTCGAACCACACTGAGAACAAGAATGATACCAGTCCCATTAGATGGAAGAAAGGTGTCGTGGCTAGTACCAGTTCAGTTTGATCCAGATCATGAAACATAGATGGCTGACGACCTGCCGGTCTTGCAAGATGGGAAAGAGAATCGATGGTCATGAAGAAGCCGTTGGTGAGATACACCGGCTTTGGCATGCCTGTAGCGGGAATTAGCGCAAGTTCACGGTGCCACATTCCACGCAATTTACCTGTCGTTCCAGAGCTATGGATGATGCATGTTGTGTCATTCTCTGCATCGGCATAAGATTTGGAATATGAATAGTGGTGCAGACCACGCTCATCGCTGAGGATTTTCTTTATAGTCGGGACCTGGAAGATATCCAATGCCGAAGCAAGTCCCTGGATCTCCAGGGTTCGTGTCTGGCGCTCCTCGCTGAAGAAGAACTTGGTGCAAATTGTCGTTTTCAGTAGATGAACATGGGCTTCGTCCGAGTTCCTAGTGGAAGGCAAGAAGGCCTATAAAAATCAGTCCAACTATTCTATCTTCAGCTTCAAGTGCTTTATTTCCTACCTGGTATCCAGTCTTCTGGCATGCAAGCATAAATATGAAATAGCGCACATCATTGCTCCCCATATAGGCCAAAGTCTCTGGGAATTGTGCCGGTCCGATGATGCTTTCAATCCACCAACACATGAAGTTCACGGCTCGTGCAAGGTCTTTGATTGAGATGGTTTGGAACCCATTGCTTATTTCCGATCCCTGTGGAATAACTGCAAATCGTTGGCTGGGATTGGTTTCAGCACGGTCATCTACCGTTCTCGCAAGCAGTCTTTTCCGATGAGACTCCATGCTCTTGTTTGGATCAAATGATTTCGGTGTCAGGTTAAACTGATGCAGTGATAAGGGTGTGGAATATCGAATAGAACAATGCAATGTGTTAGGAACTATCTATTTTAGGGGGATATAGAATCCATATTTATATCCAGTATAGTTCCAAGAAACGACCTAATACCCAAACCAAATGATCTGCACGGGGTGTCGCCGAGTGGCAAATCACTATTCATTATTCCCATTATGTACGATATATACTGTACAATATAATACTGCGAAATGTAGGTAGCTCATACATTATGGGGGTAACTGGCATGAACGTGTAGATCATTGCTTATATGACACTAGTTTCACCCCACTTAGAGTGCCGAGCATTACTATGCTTCATTTCGGCTTCATAACAATTGAGTCCTTCCATATGCTCGGGATATTAGTGCCGGACTACGTTGGGAATGTGAGTATGGAGTGTATATGTCTCAATATAGGTGGGCTCAATATAGGAAAATGGGTTACACTAATAATTTTACCAAAAGATCCATGTGTTATCATCTGTAGATCAATGCTATACCGAAATATTTTGTTGCGTGAATCCATAGTTACCGAGGAATATGAATTCGGAACCTGACATGATGCAACCGGTCATAGGTACATACATAGGGACGATCATTGACGGCATAAATCACCCCAGCTTTGCGTAGTGCTATACGATGTATATGTCTCTGGAATGATGTCCCAATATTCAGATACATGTCCCAACTGTAATTCCCTGTATGACAATCTTCAGCCGAATGCCGACATGTACCTCTTCATATCTGGACGACAAATATCGATATAAGAAACCTGGCTTGATATGAATCGAGTGGGGCAATTCAACTCGATCACGCAATAAAACAAGCACCACAGACCTAATATATATCCAATAGGATCCAATCCATTCTATATCTAATCCTAGCTATCGGGATGTTGTGGATGTTTACAATATATCCATCCACGTGACCATATACATCGGGTATTCCCGATTTCGGACTTCCGACCTACTGCAAGCTTCGCAAAATACTCAACTTTCTGAGTGTCGGGGTTATCCAATTGCCTAGAATACAAAAACTGATAACCATTGGAACATATTCATAACCCAACATTTCAATGAAGTTCTCTTCATATCTCGCGGCTGCGGCCATCATGTCCGGTGTCCAGGCTTCTCCGCACCCCGCACCCCAGCAGCAGCAGCTCCTGGGCGCGCCATCATCGCCCTCCAAGCCCAGCTATAGCCAAGGAGACCCAGATGATATAATCAGCACTTCACCTCTACTATCACTCCACCGAGACCTGGTCAAGATCGAGTCAATCTCCGGTAACGAGCACGATGTCGGTCTCTTCGTCGCGCAATTCCTCGAGGCCCGGAACTTCACCGTGGTAAAGCAAGAGGTGCCCCCAGTGAAGGGCCAAGAGGATACTAAGACCCGCTACAACATCTATGCCGTTCCAAAATCCTACACACAACCGCCCTCAATCATCCTCACAAGTCATATCGACACCGTCCCCCCCTTCATCCCATACTCCGTGCACCAGCCCGACTCCACCACCACCGTCGACCCAGAGGATCTCATCCTAGCAGGCCGCGGCTCCGTCGATGCAAAGGGCAGCGTAGCAGCCCAAATCTTCGCAACCCTCGAAACACTAGACTCCCAACCCGACGCCAAGCTCGGTCTTCTCTTCGTCGTGGGCGAAGAAATCGGTGGCGACGGCATGAAAGTCTTCTCAGACTCAACCCTCAACTCCAAAAACGCCTTCAAAACCGTCATCTTCGGTGAGCCAACCGAGGCAGCTCTCGTCGCTGGCCACAAGGGCATGCTCGGCTTCAAGGTTCTCGCCCACGGCAGCGCCGCCCACTCGGGATACCCGTGGCTGGGCAAGAGCGCCGTTTCGGCGATTCTGCCTGCGCTCTCGCGCGTCGATGTTCTCGGTAATATCCCTGTCGAAGAGGGCGGTCTGCCTTCATCCCCGAAGTACGGACCGACGACGCTGAATATCGGCGTTATTCGTGCTGGCGTCGCGACGAATGTTGTTCCTTCGGAGGCGTGGGCGGATGTTGCTGTGAGACTTGCGGCTGGTACGCCTGCTGAGGCGCGCGAAATTATCCAGCGTGCTGTTAGCGAGGCGGTTCGGGATGCTGAGGCGGAGGTTGTTGTGGACTTTGTTTCGCATGGCGAGTCTTACCCGCCGCAGGATTTGGATGTTGATGTTGATGGGTTTAATGTTACTACTGTTAACTATGGCACTGATGTGCCAAATCTGGCTGTCGGTCCTGGTGTCAAGCGCTACCTGTATGGCCCTGGCAGTATCTTTGTTGCTCATGGTGATAATGAGGCCTTGACCATCCGCCAGATCAAGGAGGCTGTCGTTGGTTATAAGAAGTTGATTGAGGCTGCGCTGGAGAGAGAGGAGAAGGGTGAGGTGGTCGTATAATCGGTTCTTTGTTGCATATTATCTTGATAGGTTGTGTTGTCTGGTGCCGTGTGTATATAATTTCGGCTACTAGGTCTTGCCTCTGGGTTATTGAAGTCCCCAACAGAGAATAGAGGTGGCTTGACCTTACACAGGAAATGCTATCTCTATATGTCACTGAACAAGGAGTACTGTTTACTGAAGGGCGAAATTGGCCATGTACAGAAGGTTGGTATACAAATCTAGGTAAAAGCACGAAAAAAAGCGCTGTGCAGAACATATAAGAGACATGAAAGCCATAATCAACCAAGGTGTTACCCAGCAAATCTACTGCATAGGCGCCCTCTCCCATCCCGTCTTAAGATCTCCGCTAGGTTTAAACCGCGGGAATGGATGGGCCTCAGTATTGAAAACGTGATCCTCCAGCGAGATGAAATCACGATCCGAGAACAACAAGTAGAAATACTTGAGCGTCTCAGCCATCCAATAGCTTTCCATGTTATCGCGCTTGTACGAAGGGACTGCATCCGCGTTTCCGAGCGATGTAAAGCCCTTGATACGGAATACGGGTGCTGTGCTGGTTGATGTGGGAATACGAGATGTACTCTTCTTCTCGACCACGGATGTGTGTTTGATGAAAGACTTGAAGATCTCCCAGCCCCACTGGCGGTAGATGTCGTCACCGGTGATACGGTAGAGATAGAAGAGGGACTCGACTGTTTCCGGGCGTTGTAGGTTGTGGCGGTTGTTGCGGTGGACGTCAATGTCCGCGCGCCAGGGCTCGGACGCATCACTTTGCGCCTCTATAGGCTTGGAAATCCCGCGTAGCGCCTCGGGTTTGGATGCGCGGTTGGGGTTCGTCGCTGGATCTGGGTACTTGTCTGCCATCATCACAGGTGGCGAGTCTAGGACGAAGTGGGAGATCTCAGCTGCAAGGCCGGTTGCCGTTGCCTGGTGCATTGCCCAGCAGGTCTTCATCAATTCTCTGGACATGAGAATCTCTTCCTCGCGTTGTTGAGTCCAATCCGCCGACTTTCGGGCTTGGGCCAAGGGTTGGCCACCGGTCGCGCCGAGCGCGATTGTTCCGGGCATGAAGCAGACTAGGTGGTCCATTCTGGGTGACAGGTCCTGGTCCAGGCCCTGGGGCCGCTCGCCGATAACCATCAGTTGAGAGTTCTTGGTGAATGAGACTAAGTGCTTGCGGATGCCCCCCAGTGCCTCGTCCCACATCTCTTTGTAGACGGGCTCCTGTTCTGAGGTCTGCAGGTATTGCTTGATGAGATATTCTGGAGCGAGTCAGCTTAAAAGATCCATAGAGCGCCGAGTATTATCGACATACCATAGTAAGAATCTGCCTTATTGCCCAGACTAATGCTGTCTCCTTTGAATGCACCACTGTCAGGATGGATGGCGGTTCGGACAAGGCCATCTTGCGGCTTTTGTAGGTCGACCAGCTTCATCGTTCTTTCAACCAACTTCCAATATTCAGCTTCGCCGGTCAGCTTGGCCAAGTACTTGAATTCAAGCTGTATTGAGCCAGCCTCAGAAATGGGCGTAGCTCCCTCATCGAAATGCACAACAACACCTTCTGACGTGTTGAGATTGACATTCGACCATGGGATACCGCTTGGGGACTCGAAAGCCCCAAGTAGCCGCTCAGCGAGGTCGGCTGCTTTCTCGATGTATAGGTCTTCACCGGCAGCACCAACATCATCGTCGTTGAGGGGTGCCAAATCGGGGTACTGGGTTGACAGATAGTGTGCAGACAGCAAACCACCCAGCATGCGGATAGTCGTTTCGAACGTATTAACATCACGGTCCTGATCATAATGCAACGATGTCGAGATCCATTGCCGCGCGCGGTGGACCTTGGAAGTCAGATTCATGATCATCAGTGTGTCCAGTGAGTCGACTATCATCCAGCCCAATCCGCCACTCGTGTCTTCCTGGTTAACGTTCGATACTGGGCGATACTGATCGTATCCTGAATAATGGTGTCAGCACTGTCGTATAGTACACACGGCTTGTGTATGACCTACCCCATGCGTTCTTCTCATATCCCTCCCAACTGACGATGAAGGCGTCCCGCACTTTCTCTCGTCTCGCAGTCCAGTCAGACAAGTCGCCGGAAGTTTTCCCCTCTTCCAATGTCTGGGCCCATTTCCATAATTCTACCCCTTTATCATTTGACTGTAGCCCCGACCATGTGCGGAGATAGAAGTTATAATACAACACAAATAATATTGTGCACACCCCCAGCACGTTCAGGAACGGCCTCCATCTCCTTCGAGGGCCTGTGCGCCGAGGCGAAAAGAATGGCTTATCTTTGTACAAAGGTAGTGTGCGGTCCCTCTCGAAGTAGCCGTTCACTTTATTGGATAGGGGGATGGGCTGGTTCGACAGCCCGTATCCACGGAGCCCGGTACGAGGATTTCCGTAAAAGCCGTCTTGTTGCGCAGGCGCAAAGGGACTGCGCGATGGCTGGTAGGCCATTGTTTTCTTTGATCTGGTCTCTTGTTCCGTGGGGGAATCTCTGCCGGTCTTGCGATTATCGAATGCGCCACATGGGAGTGAGGGGGAGTTGAGGTGCTATCGGAGTATTCGCCTTTGTTTGGTGTTGATCAAGCTTCTAATTAAAGGTTCATTCAAGCGTATTTCCTATTCAAATGCAACAGTTAGCCGGATTTGAATGCAGGACGGGGAGCCACCCTCGGACTAGGACACCGAGGCACTTACCCAAGCACAACCCTTCGCTATGGTGTTTGTGATGTACAAATCTGGATCGCAAAGACAATCTAGTCTCTCGGTTCTAGACGAAAAAAGCCAACATGCACCGATACAGTTGTGTTTGGTGGGTTGGTGGTCCGTAAAGAACTTATCTGCGGAGATGCGGAGCGCGGAGTTTATCCCGCGTGTCCTGGGCAATTCTAGGGCAGATAAAAGCCAAGTATCGCAACAAGCATTCAATCTAATCCGAGACGAAATTTGCGCGAAAATCGAGAACGTGGCAAGGGCAAGTCCAAGGAAGCTGGGGAAGTGGAGAGGCAACACCAGGGGTCCGCAAATCAGATCTCATCGTACGCGTAACCAGCCTCATATGTAACTGTGTCTAGAATCACATAAATGAATAGGGCATCGAGCTATCTATCAAACTCAATGTCCTTACATTAATTCCTTGGAGCAGCTACATTCTTCAAACCGTTAATTAAGCAAGTTATTCTTTCCATGATCCCCTGGTCTACAGACTCCCAACTTGAATCAACAATAGAAGAATAGGTCGAATGCATAGCATTAGCGCTTCAACAGAAAGATCTAAACCGTGCACCAGATGATGTGGACCAACAGCCCCGCAAGGTAAATACAATTACAGCTTCTGATACTCAAGCTTGCCCTCCAATTTCTTCGCCTCTGCCACCTTCCGTACAGCCTTGTTGAAGTCATCCTGGTTGATAGCGTCACGGTAATCCTTGATCGCGAACAAACCACTAATAAAGAGTTAGTCAACGAGTTTATGACATATTATGAGATAGGAGTCGTCACTCACGCTTCAGTAACCACGTTTCGGAGATCAGCACCGTTAAGACCATCGCTCATCTTGACCACACTCTCAAAGTCGATATCACCTTCCTGTTGGACTGTGCTTGTGTGGATCTTCAAGATCTCCAGACGTCCAACCTCATTGGGAAGAGGAATCTCAATCTTGCGGTCCAGACGACCGGCACGCAACAGCGCAGGGTCCAGGGTATCGGGTCGGTTGGTGGCCATGATGATCTTTGTCTTTCCAAGGTAGTCGAAACCGTCCAGCTGGTTCAACAACTCCATGAGCGTCCGCTGAATTTCTCGATCTGCCGATGTACCCTCTGAGAAACGTCGTCCACCAATGGCATCGATCTCGTCCATGAAAATAATGCAGGGCTCGTGTTCCTTGGCGTATCCGAACATCTCTCGGATCAGTCGAGCGGATTCACCGATATATTTGTCCACGATGGCCGAGGATACGACTAACGAGAGTAGACTAGTTAGAATATTGCGGGTGAAAATGATATAAGAAGTTGGAACATACCCTTCAAGAAGTTGGTCTCTATCGAGCTGGCCACTGCTCGTGCAAGCAGTGTCTTACCAGTACCCGGAGGACCGTAGAGCAAAACACCCTTCGGAGGCTTAATTCCAACTCTAAGGAAGAGTTCTGGGTTCTTCAGGGGTAGTTCGATAACCTCACGAAGCTCTCTGATCTGGTCATTAAGACCACCGATACCCGCGAAGTTGACGGACCCTGGATCTTCCAGAGACATGTTGTACACCATGGGATCAACCTCACGAGGAAGCATCCGCATGATGGTGAGTGTTGTCATATCCAAGGCCACACGTGTGCCTTGCTTCATCTTGGACTTGTCCACCTTTGAACGACAACCGACCACATATCGAGGACCCGATGACGCCTTGACGATGACTGTAAAACGGATTAGCTTCTTGATGCGATCATTGAAGCAAAAAGCTTGAGCCTCGGATGCTTACATCGCTCTTCGTCGAGCTGCTTCAGCACCTCGCCGATGATCTGACCAACACTTTGTAGTGCCTTGATGTTATCCTCGGAGACATCGAACTCTCTTTGAAGATCCTTGATACCCAAGCGGAGAGTTTTCAACTTGGCTTCCCATTCTCGTAGCTCGAGCAAGCTCTTTTTATAGTCCTCGAGCGCCTGGCCGCGCTCCGGGTCGCTCATGATGAAGGACGGACGAACGATAGATTCACCGAATGTGGACGAGTGGGGATAGTAGCCAAAGGGGAACTGTAATTCAGATATGAATTCAGGATTTCGTGTAAGGTCGTGGATGCGAAATGGATGGATATGGTGATTGAAAAGGGCGATAGCACCTTGCCTGGGGAGCTTCCAGCTTCCAGCGCGGCGTCCATGAGAGAGGATCACATGACCTTGAAGCTGTCTTATGTCATAATCTTGGTCATCACTAGACACCTGAGGCAGAACACTGAAACAGTATATGGCAATGGGCTTGACGAGTGGAATCCATGCTATTCTTGCTATCCATGGATCCTTGGTTGATCATGTAGTGATGATGACCTTGGTAAGAGGCTCAATTTCTAGTTTTAGCCTACATATGTTTGAGCTGCTTACTTTAGGTTCTCTTGGATATTTTCTTCTCCCTTTGGTCTCTATGTATTTCCTACGTAAACATTCTAACCTTTCTCTAACCACGGTTCTCTTGATCGCTATTGGGATGCCTCTTTATTCCCAATGCTTAGGTGTCAATTGATACGCTATGTTGACAAAATGCCCAGGTGCCTTGATCCATAATTTCTCAGACCTCAACCCATTCTAAACATGCGACAGAGTCTAAGTCAGTGGGTCGACCATACTTGGGAATGAGCTTTCCCCTTTCCCCCCTTTCTTCTTTACTTCAAATCAGGTTGGTTAACATTGGATTGTTGTATTGATAATAGGAAATAGTCCGGAGAGGAAAATTATTAACCCGGAGCACGGTCCGAGATAGCTTGGCCTCAGCAATCAGGCGTCAACTGCTGTCTTCGTCCAAATCAGAATGGGACCTTACAACCTTGGAAGGTTGGAATGAATGCTACGTAAGACACTTTCTTTTCATTGGTTTAAATTTATGTACCAGGGTCACATCACTCCATACAGTAAGGAGTTATCTACTTGCAAGTTGTAGACTAAATGCGCAGTGGAGGGGTAGAGGGGTATGCCGTATGGTGTGCACGTCCTTATAACATGGCATGTGCATCGGGAGATCCTGTAACAGGGCATGTGTATCGGGAGAACGGTATTCATCTAATATCTTCCGAGGGACGGGAGATCTCGTAGCTACAGAGACCGCATAAGGTCGGATCAGCCAGCAAGTGCTGGAGAACGGCCGTGGGAGCCCCACTGTTGCATTGGAAAGAATCGGAGCAGCAATGAGCTTTCCCGGGGTTTCTCTGGGGGAAATTATTTAAGTAGTCGGGTGTCTCCGTAAGAGGGTTTTTCTATTTTATCAAGTTGTTTCTTATTTTTTAAAAAACAGGTGAGTTTCTGAATATAGCATCATAACATCATAACCATCATCCCATCATATACCCCGCTATAGCACCACCTTCTACCCCTCCAAACATACAACATACACATTCCCCCCCTACAACGTGACTATACGTCTTTCTGGAAAGGAATAGAAACCCAACCAAAAGACCTACCGGTGATCGTAGTAGGAACTTGCCCCCCGTTTACCTCTCCAAGCAAATCATATCCTTCTTCCCTCTTCCCGCCCAATCTTTTTGGGTCATCGGTGAACCTCCCCCCGCCGTTAGTCACCTGCTGCTTTTGCCATATATCAGCCCAGATCCTCTTTTTCTCCTTTCTTCTAACTGACTGAAAACTATAATCAGCCTGTCCAATTCCAACATGCCTATTTCTAAGATCCACGCTCGCTCCGTGTACGACTCGCGCGGCAACCCCACCGTTGAGGTGGATGTTGTCACCGAGACCGGTCTTCACCGCGCCATTGTCCCCTCCGGTGCTTCCACTGGTTTGTGCTCCTTGACTTCTGGACATTGAAGAAGACTGGACTAGATTGCTAACATCAACTTCCTAGGCCAGCACGAGGCTGTTGAGCTCCGCGATGGTGACAAGGCCAAGTGGGGTGGTAAGGGTAAGTGAAAAGCACCCGGTTGACACATCAACAAGTAATCAGAAACTGATATCCTCATCTCAATTCAGGTGTCCTCAATGCCGTCAAGAACGTCAACGACGTCATTGGCCCCGCCCTCATCAAGGAGAACCTCGATGTTAAGGAGCAGGCCAAGGTCGACGAGTTCCTGAACAAGCTCGATGGTACCCCCAACAAGGGCAAGCTCGGTGCCAACGCCATCCTCGGTGTCTCTCTGGCCATTGCCAAGGCTGCTGCCGCTGAGAAGGGTGTTCCCCTCTACGCTCACATCTCCGACCTTGCCGGAACCAAGAAGCCCTTCGTCCTGCCCGTTCCCTTCCAGAACGTCCTGAACGGTGGCTCCCACGCCGGTGGCCGTCTCGCCTTCCAGGAGTTCATGATTGTTCCCGAGTAGGTCTTCCAGCCTCAACCCGCATTGCAACTATAAACTGACCGAACATAGCACTGCTCCCACTTTCTCCGAGGCCCTCCGCCAGGGTTCCGAGGTCTACCAGAAGCTCAAGACTCTCGCTAAGAAGAAGTACGGTCAGTCCGCCGGTAACGTCGGTGACGAGGGTGGTGTCGCTCCTGATATTCAGACCGCTGAGGAGGCTCTTGACCTCATCACCGATGCCATTGAGCAGGCTGGCTACACTGGCCAGATCAAGATCGCCATGGATGTTGCCTCCAGCGAGTTCTACAAGGAGGATGCCAAGAAGTACGATCTTGACTTCAAGAACCCCGAGAGCGACCCCACCAAGTGGCTCACCTACGAGCAGCTTGCCGACCTCTACAAGTCCCTCGCTGCCAAGTACCCCATTGTCTCCATCGAGGACCCCTTCGCTGAGGACGACTGGGAGGCCTGGAGCTACTTCTACAAGACCTCCGACTTCCAGATTGTCGGTGATGACTTGACTGTCACCAACCCTCTGCGCATCAAGAAGGCCATTGAGCTCAAGTCTTGCAACTCCCTTCTCCTGAAGGTCAACCAGATCGGTACCCTGACCGAGTCTATCCAGGCTGCCAAGGACTCCTACGCCGACGGCTGGGGTGTCATGGTCTCTCACCGTTCCGGTGAGACCGAGGATGTCACCATTGCTGACATCGCCGTTGGCCTCCGCGCCGGTCAGATCAAGACCGGTGCCCCTGCCCGTTCCGAGCGTCTTGCCAAGCTTAACCAGATTCTCCGCATTGAGGAGGAGCTTGGTGCCAACGCTATCTACGCTGGCGAGAAGTTCCGCACTGCTGTCAACCTGTAAATGCAGCCTTTTGGCAGCATAGATCGGGCCTGATGAGGGCCCATCTAAAAACGATGGTTTGATGATCTACGGAACCCATCGCCCATGATGATTATGAATTTAATAGGATCTTTTTCAATGAAAACAAATTTCCACCATTTGATAAATTAGAAAATAAGTCGTAAAAGAAGAGTAATCCATCAATCCATCAATCCATCAATCCATCAATCCATCAATCCATCAAGAAACATCATGCTCATCGGGCATTGAATGCCCGAGATCACGTGCACATCCCACCTGGGGACGATAAGTGTGTCCCACATAAAATTTGCCCTCGCCCCTCCATCCTTTGCTGGGTCCGATTGTGTTGGCTTGTTCCTTTTAGCCTTGCGTATAGCGCATTACGTTCTTTCGCTTCTCTCATACCAACGAGGTCTTATATTGTTCAAAATGCCACCTTCCAAGTGGGGTATGTTATTATCCTTGTATTATCGCCTTCTATAGAGATTGCCACAATTACTTAGCTCGTCTTCCGATCCATGTTGCGGTTGCTAATCCTTTGATTCCAACACAGACGAAGAAGAGGAGGAGAGCCCCGCGCCTCCTATTGTTGCCGCGCCCCGCCGCCGCTTCGACGATGAAGAGGAAGAAGATGTAAGGCAACACAACCTCGAACCTGCCTAGCAGGGCCCTCACTTTCGCGCCGAGTCCAACAAACTAACCGAACCCGAATAATAGGTCCTTGACTCATGGGATGCCGCCGAAGACTCCGAGGTAGAGCGCGAGAAGGCCAAGAAGGCTGCCGAAGCCGAGGCCAAGGCTAAGGCCGCTGCCGCCGCCAACAAGAAGACCAAAGCTCAGCGGATAGAGGAGCTCCGGGAGCAGCGCCGACGCGAAGAGGGCGACGGCGAATCCGACAGCGAGGACGAGGCAGACCGCCGCGCTCGTCTGCGCAAGACCGAACAGGAAGCCGATCTTGCCCACGCCGAGGATCTTTTCGGCTCTGTTGATGTCAAGCCCAACAAGGGTGCCCCCAAGGCCATCGTTGTCAGCGACTCAGCCGACCCCACAAAGTCCGTCGATCTGTCCGCCATGCCACTGTTCAAGCCCGTCACCAAGGACCAGTTCACCCGCCTGACCGAGACCCTTGTGCCGCTCCTCACCCCGCACTCCAAGAAGGCTCACTACTCTCTCTGGGCGCAGGACTTCACCCGCAAGCTTGTGAAGGAGTTGCCCAGTGCTGAGATCAAGAAGATTGCTAGTGCTCTCACTACTGCTTCCAATGAGAAGATGCGTGAGGAGCGTGCTGCTGACAAGGGCAATAAGAAGTCCAAGGCGGCGAAGACCAAGATCTCGCTGAATGCTAGCCGCGACCCCCATGTCGATAACACCAACTACCAGGGTGATGATGATCTTGGGGATGATGACTTTATGTGAATGTGAATACGGACGACTAGTCTCCATTTGAACTGTTTTGCTTTTCCCCTGGACTTGATCCTTGAAAATACGCATCTTAAAGGAAGATCGTAGATCTTCTTTTAACCCTGCCTCACCTATATGCAGGTTATCTCTGCTGGGTCCAATGTTACCCCTTCTATATATTTTTTTCCTACTTTTTCCCAGTCCTCGCTCTGTACATCCCCTTCTATCTCAAATGCCTAGGCACAAGTAACCTATAGAAAGACCCAATCCATTCCGATTATTATATTACCTCACATATATAAACTCTAACATACACAGCTAACAATTACCCATTACAATTGAAAGTTAACCAACAAACGCCTTACTCCTAACCACGGCCCTAGCCCTCCGACTTTTATTCAGCATCCCAAGCTGTCTAGCCTCCTGTTCAATATCCACAACACTCCTCGCAAGCCCAAGATAACCCTCATCATCTAGCGCAAAAAGTGCCTCCTGGACCCAAACCCGGCCGCAAAGGCTCTCTCGGAATCGAGTCGAGTACAGCGCCAACGGAACGAGTGCCAGACGTGTCCCCAGTGCAGCGTATAGCACGGGCCCAACGACGCCAATTTGCAGCGCTAGAACCACTCGCGTGTCACTTGATATGTTGTACACAGGTTCGCTTTTGTATTGCCAGATTACCGGGCCTGCCTCGTTAGTTATATAGAAGGTTTGCCCGGTTGTGGGTGTTGAGATGAGGTATAGTTTCCATTCGAAGAGGCAGCTGCCGCCTAGGTCGAGGAGGAGGATATAAAGGGCGTTTGGTTCGAGGGGGAGGGATTGTGGGATTGACATTGTTTGGGACTTTGGTTATTTGGAGGGGAGTGGAGTGGGTTGTTCTTTTATTGGTTTTCTTGGATCAAAGACTGCTCAAGATGGAGTTTTGGTGTCTTCTACGTCCACTTATATAACCCAATGCAGAAAGAAGTAAACTTGACTATATGCATTGCTTTTACCTCATACATCCCGGGGATCTTTGGGATATCCCGATAGCATGGAGTCGGTTACAGTTCAGGGGGCAATCGAGAAAAGCATTCCAGACGAGATTCTAATCCCAGTGCATCTGCCCAATCTCTACTTGCATGATAGGGTCCGTAACAAGGCGATGTATCGATGCATACTACATATGTATGCAATGAACTAGGATTCGCTGGCTTGGACATGTAGCAGTATCTTAACATACATGCATATGGGAAATCTCCCGGCATACTTGGTATATGTACATCGACGTGCATACTTCGCTTCATTTGTATGGCTCCAAAGATATAGATCTGTCTGTGGTCTCTTCAAGTTTAACTATGCCCTTTTTATCATTTCTTAGGATATGATTTAAACCATTCGTTATGCGGGTTTCAGACTATTCTCTCATTTTCGATTGCGATTGGAACAGGTAGTAGAGGAGATCGACAATAAGAGCATGCATTCATCCCAGCTATTATCAAGAACCAAGCAAACAAATAGGACCCTAACAGCCCTGATGGGGCTTCGGGACAAACATAAGTCAGAATCACTGTCCAAATGACCCAATATCTTCTGTCGATTGCTTGACGCGCGGCAATCCTAGACATACTCCTCGATTGATTCGACAACGGATGCAGGCATTGTGCATCCGGGCTAGCTTCTTCCCACTACGTCTCGTATGCATATGTTTGTCCTCTAGCTGTCTCGATTTCTAAAATCCACAGCTGACAGCTTTTCTAGACGAGTCGGAATCCAAGGGAGTGGATCCCATGCGTGAGTTAGATACTATCAAGTGAATCGTCACGGTTGATATTATATCGTGAATAAAGGTTCTATATCAATTTATGTCTATATCAGAACAAAGTGGATATTTCTGTCCTATATAATCCACAATGAAATACCCAAGAAACCCAGACTCCCTATAAAACCCATCTAAATGGCCCCAGGCAGTGCAATAAACATTGCTAGACCACATATACCCAACGCGCAACACCACAGAGATATACAGACATGCGGGAATCAGCCAACAAAACCAATTGCAGTACGACAAGACCACCTCATCAACCCGCCCCAGCCACCATTCGTCAACAATACCGCCTCGCCCTCGTGACGTTTCCCGGTCCTCCTATCACCACACCAAGATTACGTGCATTACATGCATGCCCACCTGCTTGGCTGTCATATTCTAGCAAGTGCCCGGACCCCTCCCGTGGCGTTCAACAATCTCAGCTTCGATTGGTTGCCCTTCGTTAGTGTGTTTTGCTGAAGTTTGCTTCGACGATGGGAGATACCGGAGTCTGACTGGACTGGGGATTATGAGAGCCTCATTGTCGCCGGCAGTGTTGCTGTCCGGCTTTTGGGTCCGACGAATCGCGAATCGTTTGAGGGATGTTGGTCCACGATAATTTTGGTTCTGCATCGTCGGCGCTTGATGGGATGGATGGCGTCTTCTGTGGCGTTTTTTGGGGGGGGGGGATTGTCAGACGTAGTGGTGTCTTTGCTTTGGAGGTTGATCGCGTGCTGGTTTTGTCCTAATAATGAGGCTTAGATGTTTTGAGTTGATGGAGTGGTTTTAAGTAGGAAATAGCACTACTGAGGGAAAACGAGTGGAATTTATAAGCTTTGAAGCGTCAAATGTATATGTTGGATTGCAGATCTCTCAAGGCTTTTGGGACTAATAAACAGGCGAGTCCGTGTAAAGGGCTAGTAACTACTCTTGTATCGGCTCATACTTCATTCATGAATACTGGTAAAAGGGGAATCATTGGCTACGCAAGCATCCCAACACAGGGTGCATGTCAAGTAAAGAAGCTCGGAGTGGAATGGAAAATAAACACATTGAAACGTGCTGGAGTGGGAATAGAGACAATAAAAGAGAGAGAAATTTCCACTCAGCCCCTTTTCTGCTCGCGTCAACCGAATATCAAACTCCGCCGGCCGACCCACACGGTCCCGAAGACGTGCAAGATATCTGCCGGTCCAACCCAGCGCTGCAGTGAAAACAAAGAAGCGACTTGCATAACCACGTCCAGGAATAAATGCGAACGCCCACCCTACCAAACGGCATACGGCTCGTCGCGACCCCTAATGTTCCTTTAGGCTTCAGTCTCGGCGGGCTTAGCCTCCTCGGGCTTCTCCTCGGCGGGAGCAGCGGCCTCGGTGGAAGCGGCAGCAGGGGCAGCAGGGGCAGCGGGCTCCTCCTCAGACTTCTCCTCCTTGGCGGCACTCTCGCCCTCGGTGCCCTCAGATGAGGTCCAGAGGGTAAGGTTGTCGCGCAGCAGCTGCATAATCAAAGTGCTGTCACGGTAGCTTTCCTCGGAGAGGGAGTCGAGCTCTGCAATGGCATCGTCGAATGCCTGCTTGGCAAGGTGGCAAGCACGATCAGGGGAGTTGAGGATCTCGTAGTAGAAAACGGAGAAGTTCAGGGCAAGACCCAGGCGGATGGGGTGAGTGGGGGTAAGTTCGGTCTGGGCAACGTCGGTGGCGTTCTGTGACACGATCAACAGCTGTTCATTGCAAAAAGTGAAGGCTTATGACAATAAGCCGAAATGAGGGTAATTTACCTTGTAGGCCTCGTGGGCAGCGGTGGCGGCACCCTTGCGCTTGGGGCCGGAAGCGAACTCGGCGAGGTAGCGGTGGTAATCGCCCTTCCTGTTTAATAAGTCAGCACCATGTCACAAATCTAAAAGTCTCCAGAGTAACGTTGGTTGGGGTGTAACCCACATCTTGTAGTAGAAGACCTTGGACTCTCCAGTCTCGGCCTTGGGGATGAGAGCCTCATCAAGAACATCAAGCACATCCTGGCACACCTGCTCCAGCTCGGTTTCGATCTTCTGGCGGTAATCGCGGATGATGCCGACGTGCTCATCGGAGCCCTTGTTCTCCTCCTTCTGCTCGATGGAAGAAATGATGCGCCAGGAGGCACGGCGGGTGCCAACCACGTTCTTGTAGGCGACGGAAAGCAGGTTACGCTCATCGACGGTGAGCTCGCCACCAATCTAGATATGTGTCAATCGCGAATATCCTAAAATTAATCCCGAAGGTGATGGGGAGATGATGGTGTCATACGTTGGCGACTTCCTGTTCGGCGGTTAGCATGAATTCCCAGTAAACAAGATGAGGGGGTGCGACTAACCTTCATGAAGGTGACCATTTCTGAAAATCAAAGAGCGACACGTCAGTATACACGTCCAGCCAACGATCGCATGTCAACTTACCATCGTAGCGCTCGGCCTGCTCGCAGAGCCGCGCGAGGAACGTCTTGCTGGTGAGGGGTCAGTCATGTCGGGTCATGGGGTTTCAGAGATAGGGGCGATAATCGACATACTTCTCACGCTGCATAGTAACGATATTTGTTAGCCCAGTTCTTATCGACAAAAATTCCAGATGGGGGTGAGCTCAGACGAGGATGGGAATGTGGGATTGCGATGGCGGTGACAACTCAAGAGAGCGCCCGATAAAAGGGGACAACAACGTACCTCAGAACCCATTGTGAAATTGAATCGAGATGGGTGGTTAGAACTTGAGACTTAAAATAAAGAGATAGGAAGCGCGAGATGCAGAAGAAGAAGATGGGTAGAGACGACCAAGTGGGGGGGGGGAGAGAGATGGAGTGAGGTGAGTTGGGGGGATTTGAATCATAACAATAATACGTTGTTCTCTTGTACCCAGTACCTAGCTCCCCCTATTGTGGCACCGCTCTATGGAAGTACTCCGGTACTTGGGCCGCGGCCCAGTATTCATTTTACCGTCGATCCCCTTAATAACTGATTAATTTGCGCGGGGTGGGGTATATCTGACCGTATTTGTTACCAAGTACTGCTACTAGTATTAGACTAATATTAGACGGTATTCACTCTCCTTTTAGGAGACATTGGACACGTGGATCAAATAGCTATGATATATGATATTGGGCTTGATTCTATGGCTGATTTCTACCTAGACTTCCCTTCTATATGTCTATAGGGGTCATAATCCCTTGTCCTAGGGGCTGCGACCGGTACTGTTACCACTATTAACTCCGATGATCAGAAAACGTACATACAATTTCTAAATTAGCTCTGGAGGTCGTGATGTCTCCTGAGATATAAAAGGCCCGAAAGCATAGCGATACAACAAGCTTGGAAGTCTGGGGATGATAATGATGCAAGTGTCTTTGGAACCTTCCAGACAACAAGGCCGGTTATGATGTAGTTGATCACTCAAATTAACTTGCAAGGTATCACAAGTCTTCTATTCAATGCTGTTATTCAAATAATCCCACGGGTTGGAGTACAGTTAGGCTAAAATATTCAAGTAAAAGAAAATGTTAACATTGCTTTTCTTCGGACATTTACTACTTTCGCCCTTAATAGATACCTTGCTACTCTGCCCTTTCCTCCCATCCAAGGGTCTTCAATGAGCAAGTGGGAACTTGCGGTCAAACTATGTAACGCTAAAGCTGGAACATGGATTGACCAAGAGTGGGGGATATACTTGAAGTGTTGTTTATTCTCAATGCTTATTCTGTGACTATTATTTTACTTGATCCGAAGGTGCAGAAGACATATAATAGTGGACTTGTAGAAGGGCACTAAAAAAAAACAAAGAGATGGCTACACTTACAAAGTAGTTTCTTGTTTAGTGTCCACATGTTGATCATTTCAACTTGGAACCTGGAAGGTTAGGTAGAATTATCTGATTAATCATATTGTCTTGTTGATCGGTGAACGCACAGCAAACTTTAAGAGACATGTTTTTGTTTTCCTCCTAATATGGCTGCCAAAGACTTGAAATGAGCATTTGGGTAACTTGAAGGCCAAGGTAAGGATTCCAAGTGACAAGTATCAATTGGATATAGGTATTTGCTTAAAGGTCATATTACCGAGGACGGAATCACTGGTTATACATAGAAAAGTCTCTTGCACAAAGTAGGCGTTTTTTTTTTACCGCCTTCGTGTACATCTTAAAAGACATTTGAAAAGACATATCGAAAGACCAACTAAAAGGACCAGCTGAAAAGACATCACAAGGCCGCAAATACGGCCGACGATTCTTGTAGATCATAAATAGGTAAGTGATGCAACGCTGGACTTTCGTTTTTAGTGTCAGCCCTATAGGCAGGGATATGTTAGCGTGCTTATGGAGATGCCCGCATTTCACGCATCTAGCAGGGACTGTGCTTTAGCCTTGAAGATCTCGGGTCTGCAATTCCCAATCACAAGTGGATCGAGTAGGTTCGATTAAATAATATCTTGGCCTGGTGATAACCCAACACACGTCAAGAGCTGGAGTCATAGCACAAAGCCTAGCTATAAGAGACTAGTGAGGAGTCAATTAGGTCGATTTAGAAGATTTGATACCCATTTTGGGCTACGGTGTCTGCAGAGGACCAAGTTGCCAAGACGGATAGATAGGCAAAAAAAACGATGTAGCCTAGAGATGCCCCATAATTCAACCAAGTTGGGGAATTGGCATGACGTTGGAGCCCTACAAGAGGCTCTCTCCAATTCACTCCGAGAAGAAAGAATGATATAGTAAGAGACTGACTATGCCCAAGTGAGTCAACTTTGGAAGCTTCAAGTACATATCCCATACTTAAAGTGCTTTATAATGAATAATAAAAGGCATCCATGAATGGAAGAAGAAAGAAAGAAAGAAAGAAAGAAAGAAAGAAAAAAAAAAAAAAAAATATAGCGGAGAATTGCCAGAGACCCGCCCTTCAGCCCTGTAGACCCCCCCCCCCCCCGGGGGCTTCCATCTCCACCCACCTGAGCACCTGGGCAGGGCAGGGCCCGTGCTTACTCAGCCCCTGGAATCAAATGGATGAGAACACGTTGACTTCCCCCACTGGAGATTCCCCATTCGGTCTTCGATCTTCATTATTTCTTGCTTCTCTGGTTCTTTTCTTTTTTATATCACCTGGCCCTTCGCTCTTGGCCTTTTCTTCTCTTTCCGACTCTTCCACCGGGCATGTAACTATCTTGACAACTGTCACCCATTTCTTTTTTTTTGTTTACCCCAACTATTATTCATCACCTCTACGGCTATCGCAATTGATCCTGCCTATTGCCGTTGAGGGTGTCGCGATCATGGAGAACGCCTTTCTCCGTACTCCAGCTGAGTCGCTGGAGCACTTCAAGGTGTCGGAGCAGACCGGTCTGTCGCAGAACGCGGTCGTGAGGTCCAGACAACAGTATGGACCAAACGGTTAGTACACACCCCGCTGTAGAAGGATGACATCGTCAGAACTGACATCTGCTGTTAACTTAGCTCTTCCGGAAGAACCCCCGACTCCCATGTGGGAGCTGATTTTGGAACAATTCAAGGACCAATTGGTTCTTATTCTTCTTGGCTCGGCCGCCATGTCATTTGTGCTAGCTCTCTTTGAAGAGAGTGACGATTGGACCGCATTCGTGGACCCCGCTGTTGTAAGTGCTTGGATATTGTACATTCCATCTGCAAACCTATGTGTTCTATTTTGCTGACCAAGACTTGATTCACAGATCCTTACCATCCTCATCCTCAATGCTGTGGTCGGAGTGACCCAAGAAAGTAGCGCAGAAAAGGCGATTTCAGCGCTCCAGGAATATTCGGCCAACGAGGCCAAGGTTATCCGTGATGGAATGACACGAAAGATTAAGGCCGAAGATTTGGTTCCCGGAGACGTGATCCAAGTTGCTGTCGGTGACCGTATCCCCGCCGACTGCCGACTGCTCGCCATTCAGAGCAACAGCTTCCGCGTCGACCAGGCTATTCTGACTGGTGAGAGTGAAAGTGTTGTAAAGGAGACCCGCGCTATCAAGGATGAGCAGGCCGTCAAGCAGGACCAGCTCAACATGCTTTTCTCTGGTACCACCGTTGTCAACGGTCACGCTACGGCTCTGGTCGTGTTGACCGGTGGCTCAACTGCCATTGGAGATATTCACGAGAGCATCACTTCCCAGATCTCCGAGCCGACCCCCTTGAAGAAGAAGCTGAATGACTTTGGTGACGTGCTCGCCAAGGTTATTACCATCATCTGTGTCCTGGTTTGGGTCATCAACTATGAGAACTTCAACGACCCCGTATTCGGTGGCTGGACCAAGGGTGCTATCTACTATCTCAAGATCGCTGTCTCTCTTGGTGTGGCCGCTATTCCGGAGGGTCTGGCAGTGGTCATTACCACCTGTCTGGCTCTGGGTACCCGCAAAATGGCTCAAAAGAACGCAGTTGTCCGGTCTCTTCCCTCCGTCGAAACCCTGGGCAGCTGCAGCGTGATCTGCTCTGACAAGACCGGAACCTTGACCACTAACCAGATGAGCGTCGAGAAGATCGTTTACCTGACCGGCTCTGGCACTGGCCTCGAGGAAATCGACGTCGAAGGCACTACTTTTACTCCCGAGGGCAAGCTCACCCAGAATGGCAAGGTCGTCGAGAACTTGGCTGTTTCTTCATCGACCGTCGCACAATTGGCCGAGGTCAGTGCTCTTTGCAACGCCGCTACTCTTTCCCACGATGCCAAGAGCGGAGTCTTCTCCAGCATCGGTGAGCCCACCGAGGGAGCCCTGCGTACTCTGGTTGAGAAAATTGGATCTACCGATGTCGCCCTGAACCAGAAGCTTTATCGCCTCCCTGCGTCCGAAAGATTGCATGCTGCCAGCGCTCACTACGAGTCCCGTCTCCCCCTCAAGGCCACCTACGAGTTCTCCCGCGACCGCAAGAGTATGTCTGTCCTCGTTGGCGAGGGCAAGGAACAAAAGTTGCTGGTCAAGGGTGCCCCCGAAAGCATTCTGGACCGCTGCTCGCACGTTATTCAAGGCGCCAATGGATCTCGCGTTCCTGTGACCCAGAACCACTTGAAGCTTCTCTCCGAGGAAGTTGTTGAGTATGGTAACCGTGGTCTCCGTGTCATGGCCATCGCAAGCGTTGACGGTATCTCTGGCAACCCCCTTTTGAAGAACGCCACCACCACCGAGGACTACACCAAGCTAGAACAGAATATGACTCTCATTGGTCTTGTCGGAATGTTGGACCCCCCTCGGCCTGAGGTTGCCGCTTCTATCAAGAAGTGCCACGCCGCCGGAATCCGTGTTATTGTCATCACCGGCGATAACCGCAATACCGCCGAGTCTATCTGTCGCTCAATTGGTGTGTTCGGAACTGACGAAGATCTCACTGGCAAGAGCTACACGGGCCGTGAATTCGACAGTCTCAGTGAAGGTGAACAGGTCAAGGCCGTCCAGACCGCTTCCCTTTTCTCGCGCACTGAGCCTACCCACAAATCCAAGCTTGTTGATCTCCTCCAGTCTTTGAACCACGTCGTCGCTATGACCGGTGACGGTGTCAATGACGCCCCCGCTCTCAAGAAGGCTGACATTGGTGTGGCCATGGGCACCGGAACCGACGTGGCCAAGATGGCCTCTGATATGGTCTTGGCTGATGACAACTTCGCTACCATCACCGTCGCCGTCGAGGAAGGTCGTTCCATCTACAGCAACACTCAACAGTTCATCCGTTACCTGATTTCTTCCAACATTGGAGAGGTCGTCTCTATCTTCCTGACTGCTGCTCTTGGCATGCCCGAGGCTCTGGTTCCCGTTCAGCTGTTGTGGGTTAACCTTGTTACCGATGGTCTGCCCGCCACTGCTCTGTCATTCAACCCCCCGGACCACGATGTGATGAACCGTCCTCCCCGCCGTCGTGATGAGGCCCTGGTCGGCGGCTGGTTGTTCTTCCGCTACATGGTTGTTGGTATCTACGTTGGTGTTGCTACTGTCTTTGGTTACGTCTGGTGGTTTGTCTACAACCCCGCTGGACCCGGCATCTCTTTCTGGCAGTTGGTAAGTTTTTAATGTTTCCAGTTATTAATTATGTGTTACTAACATGTCCAACTCAGTCCCACTACCACAAGTGTGCCGCTCAGTTCCCCGAGATTGGCTGCGAGATGTTCAGCAACGACATGGGCAAGTCGGCCTCCACCGTGTCGCTTTCCATCCTCGTGGTGATTGAGATGCTCAATGCCATGAACGCGCTGTCCTCCAGCGAGTCCCTCCTGACTTTCTTCCTGGGCAACAACCCCATGCTTATCTACGCCATCACTCTGTCCATGCTCCTTCACTTTGCCATCCTCTACATTCCTTTCCTCCAGAATCTGTTCTCGATTCTGCCTATGGACTGGAATGAATGGCAAGCAGTGTTGGTGATCAGTGCGCCTGTGATGTAAGTGCTTATCTCTGCTTAATCTTGAAAGAATATCCTACTAACCCACACTCTCAGCTTGATCGATGAGGTGCTCAAGTTCGCCGAGCGTCGTCTCTACAACACGAAAGCTGTCAACCCAGTCGCCCAGAACGGCGCCGCTGGTAAGCCCAAGCGGGCCTAAAGGATGGGGCTATATTGGCGAAAGCGCAAATAGGACCCTACCTTTCCGGATATCCGCCCGCGCAGGAGGTAATCCATGTGTAATAGAGATAGATTGTGCCTGATTGGCTGGATATTTGTCACGCGTTGAATACGAGCGTGCGTGGATTACTTATGACATGCCATCATGGATGCCCATAGATCACCCCGAATGAAAGATTACTACCTGCGATTGTTGCACCTGTGGACAGTAGGACAATAGTTATGTACCTGTGTCTTTGTAGAAAAACCATCTTTATTCGATGATGAGCCGATCTTGCCCAGTGTGTGCCTGATTTCCACGTTCTACCTAGGTAGTCTAGCTTGGAGGGTCGTGATTCCCTTTCCAACCTTGGAATGAGAACGATGAATGATGTGATCCAGCTGTAATTGGTGTTCCTAGAATGGATACGGCTGTTGTCTACGGCTATTAAAGTAGAACTTGTGTACCTCCCCTGAACTATAATAGGATGATGCATGATAGTTCCTAGGATGTCATTTAGGCTATTGTTTAGAGTCATACGGTAAGACTAAACCAATCTATCTCGGAGTAACATTCCACCAGACACGGGAGAGAATAACTGCGCAAGACCCCTGGAATGGCACCCGGCATATCCCAAAGATGAATAGCGTCAAAACAACCATGCAACCCTGACGCCACCTTGCCAGGGTCTAAAGCGGGGGTTTTGATCAGACACAGGGGGAAATAGATCAAAGTTACCTTCGATCCTCGGTGCAACCCCATGTTGTGACTTGTGATTGGATGTTGCGTGTCTTTCCCCAGGGATCGTCTGGGGGCTTTCCCCGGACTGGGGGGGGAAAGTGTGGAGTTTGCGGAGAAATCAGTCGGTCACCTTTTGTTGTTCTTTTAAATACCCCCTTGGGGTCCCTTCGGGTCTTTTTAGTTTCTTGTTCTTGTTCTTGTTCTTGTCTATTGGGCTTTCTATATTTAAGAATGGGTGTTAAGGAATTCCTCAAAAGCCGTTCTGGCTTGCGTGTTGATAATCGCGCGACTACTTCGGCCGCTACTTTGACTCTGCGACAGAGTCTGTGGCCTTTGACTCTAGTCACCATCTTGTTCTTTTTATGGGTATGTTAATGCATGCATTTTGTTCATAGAGAACCATCCTACTAAACCTTCAATTAGGGTTTTGCATATGGTTTACTGGACACTCTCAATTCGCATTTCCAGAAAACCCTACATATAGACCGAGGCCGCTCAGCTGGTCTTCAAGCAGCCTACTTTGGGTATGTCATCTCTCCATAACATAAATATCTTACAAAGACATCCCATCTAACAAATCCCAGCGCATACCCCCTAGCCTCCCTCGGCTACGCAAACTGGATCCTGCGCAATTACGGCTACAAAACCGTCTTCATCTTCGGTCTGTGCCTATACGGCATTGGAGCCCTATGCATGTGGCCTGCAGGACTAAACCAATCCTTCGGCGGCTTCTGCGGTGCCACATTCGTCATTGGATCAGGACTGGGGTCTCTCGAGACAGCAGCTAATCCCTACCTAACCGGTAAGACAAAACCACACATTCCACACGGAAGTCTTGCATAGATATTAATCTCTCCTTGCATTATCTAGTCTGCGGTCCGCCCCGCTACTCTGAAATCAGAATCAACTTCGCCCAGGCCTTCAATGCCATCGGCACAGTCGTCGGCCCAGTACTAGGCTCGTATGTCTTCTTCACCGAGACAGAAGACGATGTAGCAGCCCTGCAGCGCGTGCAGTGGGTCTACCTCGCCATCGGTGTCTTCGTCTTCTTGCTCGCTGGTGTATTCTTCCTATCCAATATCCCCGAAGTCACAGACGAGGATATGGCTTTCCAGGTTGCGCAGACGCATGTCGATGAGCAGGATAAGCCGTTCTGGAAACAGTACAAGCTGTTCCATGCGACTCTGGCCCAGTTCACGTATACAGGCGCGCAGGGTATGTTTCTTACCCCCTGTTTCATCTTATACTTCTATACTTCCTTTCGTTATCCTAACAAGCTAATTCTTTTCCTCAGTCGCTATCGCGGGTTATTTTATTAACTACGTCAAGGATACATGGCCGGGTACACCGAATGCCACAGCAGCGAAGTATCTCGCCGGCGCGCAGGGCGCGTTTGCTGTCGGCCGGTTCCTCGGCTCGGGGATTATGAAGTTCGTACGGGCGCGCTGGGTCTTCCTGGTGTATTTGTCGTGCACGGTAGCTTTCCTTGCTGCGTCGGTGACACAGACGAAGCAGGTTGGCGTTGCTATGCTATTCATGACGCTATTCTTTGAGTCTGTTTGTTTCCCGACGATCATGGCACTGGGCATCCGTGGCCTCGGACGTCATTATAAGCGTGGCTCTGGGTTTATTGTTGGTGGTGTTTGTGGAGGCGCTGTTGTACCGCCTATTCTGGGGCATGTTGCTGATATGCGTGACAATACGGGATTTGCGTTTATTATTCCGACTATGGTATGTTCTACTCTTGGATTATTTCTTCCTTTCTTTTTCTAGTTCTTGTTTGCGTTGTTGGGTCGGTGGCTAATGCTGGTTGTAGTTCATGGTTGTCGCTTGGACTTACGCTATTGCGGTGAACTTTGTTCCGTCGTATACTAATACTGTGGATAAGATCGGTGAGAGTGATGTTGGGATTGATAGTCAGAGTACGAAAGATGAGGAGGCTGTTATGGGTTCTCACGCTATTGATGAGACTGTGGGTGAGAAGCACCAAGCCATTCATGTGGAGCGGTAGATGGTTGTTATTTGATCTGCTTTCAGTGTCTCTTACGGGGTAATGGTTAATGGTTAATGGGTGTTGGGACTTTTGTTTTGATTTACTTTGCTCAGGATTATTCTCTTTATAGAGGCAGTGGGTTACGACCAAACGATATAACGATGCTTGATTGCCAGCAATGAACGAATTGAATTCAAACAAGCCCTTGGTTTTGAATGGTAACTCTTGTTCTTATTTAACTAAATGGTAGAGACAGACAAACTAGATACGATATTAGCGGATAAAAGAGAGAAATCAAAACCGGAAGAAAAATGTTACACAGAAAGATGAAGTGTCATTGATGAATTTGTGCTATCCTAGGAACTAGCTACTAGTGACGGAAATGGGGCCAAGCCAGCAGGGAACCGTTTTGGCCGTTGTCTCAGCCTCTGGCTCGTCGGTGACATTGGCTTTTGATATCACCAAAATGTGTAACGAGTCGTCTCAAACCGATGGGGAAACCAGAGAAGGGACATCATTCACGACATTCCAAAGGCAGAGAATGTAAATGGCATGTCGACCACGACTGAGCGTTACGTTCAATCTCTGGAAGTGCCGCACGAGACAGAGCTGTTTGGTGCGGACTATGTCAAAGATCGCAACGTCGGACTCAGTTCCTTATTTTCTGCACTTGGACTCGATGCCACTCTACTCCATCAATGGTTGTCTGTGTGACAATCGGCCCATTCGATGTATGACCGCCATTGAGCATCGTATGATGACAGTGGCGATAGCGTGGGTGAGGGCACCCATCAATATATGGCGTGGCTAACTCGTCATTGTGTAACATGCAAAGCCAAACTCCCAGCTTGCCAAAGGCCGGTGAATGTCTGCGTTCCATCGCACATCTCCGCCTTGAAGGTTTGCTTTTCCACTCTGATTTTCTTTGGATGTTGCGTTACCAACACGGTGTCGCTGGATAAAGAGGCTGAGGATCTGGTGGTATCCTAATACAATGTCGCTAACTGGGTACATGGACCACTGTACTAATGTTAGAAGAAGGCAACATGGTAGGATATGAGAAAACCGACGTCAGAGTTGTAATCGTTCTACCTTGAAAGTCCTTGTGTAGGCGAGAGTTCCTTTGAAGGTGCAAGATGTGGCAAAGGTAGAAATCCATATAAAGAGTGTAGTGTAGTCGCAGTCGTCGTGAAGACAGTAATAGGACCCTAGACCCCAGAAGGTCAGATTCTCGAGACTTTGTGGTAGAACTCCCCCTCCGCCTCATAGGAGCTTATCTATAGACAAGATAATTGTCACCCCGACGGTTGCCCACCAAATTTCTGGGAGTGACAGTGAGATTCTCAAAATCGAGAACGAAGGGAGGACAATTATGTTTACCCATAGCAAACAAATCTCTTACATCGCCTCTGGGTCGCTAGTTTGCGATACATCAAGCCAAACCCCCAACTCATCAGAGCCCTGGGTGCATGTATTGAGCAGAATCAAGAGGTTGGAGTCCTCTCAGTAAAGCCTAGCAACCTTGATTATAGATATATATATAGAGAAAGCGAAGTGGAAAGAAGACCATGGATTGAGCTAGGCTGTTGACTGAGAGGGAGAGGGAAAGATGAAAGAAGGTCAATCCTGGTGAGCAGACATCCCATCCGCCTTAGGTAGAAAGGTTGCCTCAACAATATATATAGTCTACATATGCAGTAAGTTGTATGGCCTCTTTGATATGATACTGATGCATTTCTTCTTAGTTCTACATCCAGCATAGGCAGCCATCTTCATGTGCATACTCATACCAAGAACCAAATATATATATATACTACCGACCTGTCATGTCAGGCCGACGATGGTATTGACTGTTGAAAATGCTAGAAAGATCCTCGACTACTGCAATTGTAGGCTTTTTGGTCGAATGGGAAAACTCCAACATTGACAGCTCTTGAGAAAGAATATTGTTAGTACACGATCGAAATTATCAGATGGTGTTTGGCATCACCAAAACAGGAATGATTCATTCATCCTAAGCCCTATCATAGTAGATATGAAAGAGGACTGTGCCTAGAGGGATTCCACGTACACCTATCGAGCGTACCCCTTGTATTTCTGCCTCTAAGGCGTGGATCTGTAAAGAGATATTCGCCATATCAGATTCCACCGTTTCATGATCACCAGTGGGTAGAGGAGCCAGGACACATGTGAAACTTCCGCACGACAGACCACTGTGAGCCGACTTCATGAGATATTCTCCGTACGCCCTTTAAATCTTCAACTGAGATGGAACTCTCCAATTCCCCGAATAGCCTACAGCGATTAGTTCGACAATGGTAAGATTATAGTTTGGAGTTTAGGATATCAAAGTTGGTATTGGTCTATGCAATTTCATTATGCAATATTGTGTTGCTGATCAATCCAGCAAGATAATATGGGACAGCTTTCTATATGACAGAGGGGGATACTAGGCAAAAGACATTAAAATCAAGCGAGGGTCGAATCATCATGAGGGTTCAAAGAAATATAGGAAAAAGAGAGCGCTTCATGAAGCTAGGAAAATATCAAGGAAAAGAGCGCAAGAGAGGGAGAGAGGCATAGGTCCAATGATGGATCCAATTATGCCAAAAGAGAGAGAGAGAACAAGGAAACGAAAACGAGAACACGCTGTGTAAGTGGGGGTATAAAAAGCTCTATCATCTAACCAAACATAGGAATAAGGGATTGTGAGATGGGCAAAGAGACGACTCTAATGCACATATGGCAAGGAAGATGTCGGGTTAATATCGGTATTATTCAGCGATGCCGATCTTGTCCGCGGGATCGGACGGCGAGCGCAAAGAGGAAGAGCGAGGAGGCCGAAGGGGACTGGTGTCAAGGTTTGGAATAGGAGCGAATGGCGTTCTGCCGCTTGAGGGAGATCCGGTCTCGTCTGCTGGGTGCTCATCGGGGGTAACGAAATCACCGGGTGTACCAGGTTCGTCGAACTCATCGACTTCTTCAATTTCTTCCTCGATCCCTTCGACATCTTCCTCTTCCTCGATAATTTGGCTCTTGCGGGCAACAGGCCGCCCTGCGATAATGTCGGGACTAGTGTTCACGGGCTGACCAGGAACGGGGGAGTTGGCTACCCCACTAGACACCATTAAGTTAGTGGTGTGGATCATAGGACCCTTGAAGAGAGATCTCTTTCGCCTTGCAAACACCAGGCTTGAAGAGGGCGAGTAGAGTAATGGCGTTGGTACTGCCTCATTAAACGACGACGACATCTGACCTGGGTCGCCAATCTCTCGAGGTGCTCCGCCTGGCCCTCTTACCAGCCGAATATTGCTCGGAAAGCGGGATGAGGCACCTGGGGTGGTTGGCAGGACTTTTATAGATGAATGAGGCGATTTTGAGGCTCTGGCAGTGGGCGTCGAGATGGTATCTATACTGTTGGAGGAAATCGAAGAAGCCTTGGAGTGAGCCCGAGCGTGATGGATGCTGCGGATCGATGATACCGAGGAGGATGTGGACTTGCGCCCTCGTAGTCCGGCCGATGAACGCCGATAGGATCCGCGTGGTGTAATAGGTGAGGGCGAGAGAGAGTTTCGATGACTACTATGACTAGTGTTCAAGGGCCGTGTCTGGCGAGGGTAAGAGTGGCGGTTTTGGCGGTATGAGGCACTGCTAGGAGCGAGGCTGCTCGCGTTGGAGATTCGTTTGACCTGGGTAGGTGTAACAACCTCCTCCCCTGCGACCTCGCTTGCGGGGGACGACAAGGTCGCAGGTTTCTTTCCAGTATCTTGACTCTTTGCTGGGCTCAACTTTTCGGAAAGAAACTTCCGCGAGCTTGTCGATTTGGCATGGGGAGACCGCGCTCTCTTCGCCGACTCTACAAACCAATGCTTGAGAGATGCTAGTTGGCTGAGTATCGGATATTGGTGACGACGACTAGTGCGACGCCGGAAGATGCCGTGATGCTGTGTTAGCTCCGGCTGTGATGCACTAACATGTAGCATGCTGGGCCGTGATCGCCGCCTGTCTTTTGGAGGAGGAACTGGGCGGCGTCGTGTCGAGTTGTGGGACCGTATAGAATCTTTATCGAGCGGCAATGGTGGCGTGGTGACTTCAATTGGAAATACAGGAAGCGGTTCAGGAAGCGCAGGAAGATCTGGCACTGCCAACTGGGATGGTAAGCTTCTTCTATCCCGTCTCCCGCGATCTCGCAACCCCGAGCCTTCTTCCTCCACCTCCATTAAGGCCGATGATCGCTTCTCCAGACGACTGCTCGCAGCGCTTAGACGGCGGAGATTTTTTGCTTCGACATCCCGCTCGCGACGCTTGCGCTCTCTCTTTCTTTCTTTCCGTTGCTCTTTTTCAATCAGCAGGGCCCACCAGCCAGCCAGTGGGTCGCAACGCTGAGCGAGGACATTTTCAATGACCTCGTCAATATTGACCCCAGCGCTTTTCATCCGCTGCAAGGTAGTCTTCTCTAGTGGCGTAGTGAATGGCGACGGTCTTGGGATTTTTAGGATTGCCAGTTGTTCAGGCGCATGTTCCGCAAGGAAAGGATGAGCTAAGATCTCGTCCAGGCTGGGTCGAATCAAAGGTCGTTTAGACAACAGGAGATTGATCAAAGCCTTGGCATCGTCCGTGAACTTGTCGTTGAAGGTCGGCTCGTCGGACAATATCCGTTTTTTGGTGATTTGGTCGTCATCGTCGTCATATGGTAGCTCGCCTGCTAAAAGCGCATAGAGAATGATTCCCAGGCTCCATACATCCACTTTTTCGCCCGCATATTTTTCTCCTTTGAGCATCTCGGGTGCACTATAGCATATCGTCCCACAGAATGTCTGAAGGTAGCTAGCTTTCCCTTCATATTCGCGCGTAAACCCAAAATCGCATAGCTTGACGTTTTCTTGTTTATCCAGCAATATGTTTTCCAGTTTCAAGTCGCGATGCACACATGATTTACTGTGGACGTAGGCGACCGCTCCCACCAATTGTGTGAATATCCGTTTCACTTTCTCTACCGGGAGTGGGCCGTGTCGAAGGAGGTAGTTGTAGAGTTCATCGCCTAGAACAAACCATTTGTCAGTATGTTTCCCCAGACATCTTCAGCTATGCGCAAGTCAACGTACCAGGACAATACTCTAGCACAAGCCAAACGAGGCTCTCAGTTACCACCACTTCGTATAGCCGCGCGATATGGGGGTGGAGGAATTGGCGATGGTGATGGATCTCGCGCACGAGATTAGTGTCTTCCTTGCTGGACGATTTGAGCACCACCTGTGGACTTGATCAGCATTGCTTGCACAACTTTGTTCTTAGCATGACATGACCTACCTTGGAGCCATTGGTGAGTTTGTGCGACGCGAGATAGACTTTGCCGAAGGAGCCTTTTCCAATCAACCTCCCCAATGTATAATTTCCTACAGTCCGAAGATCCTTGGAGGAGAACTCCCTGTGGAGAAGCATGTTAGCGCGACTGAGTATCTAGACCGGAAAACCAAAGAGATCGCTTACTCAAGGAGTTCATTGTAGGAGTTGGCAAGCTGTTGAGAGTTCCGAGTTAGTCATATTTCCATGGACTTTGCGCAAGGCTCAAATAAAGGCAACCGGCGGAGCTCCCTATTTGGCATCCCTGATGACGCACCTTCTCCTTCTGTTTCTGGCTTTGAACCCCCGCTCTTGTTCGGGGCGGCATATGTTATGATTGCCAAGTTTCGCGGTCGAGAGAGTCTCTGCGCGTCAAGGGGTTGACTGGGAATGGTTGGTGTGTCGGGGGTGCCATTCAACGGGGCACGAGATGCGCGGATAAACGGTATCCGGAGTGGAGGAAGAGGCCGAGAAGTTTCAGAAAGGGGTAGCTTGGGCTTCGGAAAGATGGCCGGAGAAATAGAGTAACACCGCAAATGATGAAAGGAGAAGGGAAATTGCATACAAAGGCCTTTGGAAGATTCCAAGACGTCAACGGGAACGTGGACCGTGTGGAGAACTCGGGACTTGGACGGCTCTCCTTTTTTTTTTAGGGAGTCTTCTATTATTATCTTTTGTGTACAATAGTTATACAATATACGGAGTACATTGATATACATTATAATATTTCAGGTAAATTAAGTATTCCGGACTTTGTTCCTATCTAACAATCTCCTGACCCTGTTCATAATTGTCAACAAACTACCTTGATTGGCTAGAATGCCAGACTTCCATCACCCTGAAACAATCTGATCATGATCGCCACAATCCTACGTTGTAGGGAGAATATGTGTTGTTACTACTGCCTTACTGCCTAAGAGTTAACCCTTACTGATGAATGGTACATGTACAACGTACGATGTACACCGACGCCCAATTAATTTAGTCGACTGCACCTATTGGCTGATGCGTGCTGACATGAACTAATTGGTGGAATGGCTGAACAACCATCGTCATATTACATGCACGGGTATTATATACTTCATGATTGCCAAGGCAGCGATTCAAGATGTCGGACTGTGCGTTCACTAGAACCCATCGTGGGATCGACGGGGTTGAGTCCCGCCTCACTCTGGAAAGCCAGGGACACCATGCCAAAGTAAGAGTGAAGAAGGTCTATATATTTGATTAGCAACACATTCTCGGAATCAGCATGCGATCACCTTACCAGGAGGATCCCCGGGCCCCTTCCCAAACCCACCGACAAGATGTTGGGTCTTTTCGAGCAAGTATCGACGATTGCGAACTTCATCGACCACGGAATATTGGTCCAGCATCTAACATCCATGTTAGTAGACAATCACTATCAAACAGGAGGTCGCCTACCATCAGTGTCGCTCCGTTCCAGAATGAATAGCATGTGTCTGCATATTTATTGCATCGGCCATTGAACCCGGCGCATGATATTGTGTCAGGCTCGAGGGGTTGAACATTGGGTAACCCGCGGACTCTATCATTGAGAGATCCCGTCTCTGTCGCCTCGACCTGTTCATCATCTTCATCCTCCTCAGGTTCCTCTAACTGGGCTGTTTGCCTTGAAGCCAGCCATGTAATCAAAGCCTCGAATTGATCGGAGCCTGCCGATAGTAGGGGCAGCGATTTCAGATCATTAGACGTCCGGCGCAAGAAATCTAGAGATCCAACCGCGCAATACGTGTGTCCACCTATGCGTTGTTAGAAGATTCAGGGGGAAGAAAGGGAGACACGAACTATGCGATTCACAGAAAGGAGACTCAGCCATGCCGCCGTCGTACGTCTGTTTGGTCAGACTGTGTCAGTATCCTAATCGCAGACATAACATCAAGGTCACTACATACCTGGCACGCCTCAATAAAAGAAACGAAACCGAGGACATCAATATCTGGTACACCCTCAAGTCCCGTCTCATTCCGCCCGCGCAGGACATACCGTATGCCGGCAGCACAACAGCAGTATCGCAAATCACGAGGCCCCCCCACACTGCCCTCAGGACCGACAAGCTCACCGAAGCTTCCATCGGCGCGTTGCACATTAGGAAGCCACTCAAGACACTCCCGTCGCTTGACACGCGACAGGTCGTCCCCGAGGATGAGCAAGTTGACTAGCGCAAAGAATGTCGCGGGGACATTAGCTGGATCCCAAGCTTCATTATCCTTATTTCTCTTTTCTGGCCCAAAGTCTGTGCCTGGGAAGCCACGGAACCCGCCCGAAGGCACCTGGCAATGGTAGAGCCAGTCGATGTACCCTTGTCTTTCTTCCGGTGTGGTTTTGCTCTGGAGAACGCCAAGCACGTCCAATCCCGATAGGGTCAGGTAGGCGAGGAGCATGCGATTAGAGTCATTGGAGGTATAGGCGGACGGGAGGAAGGTCTTTAGGCATCGGAGGTAGTATTTGACATGACGCTCTGTGTTGAAGGTTGGGTTTGGGTCGGTCATTGTAGGGGATGGTCAGGGTTGGACCACTATGTAGTATGGCAGGAACTGGGCAATATTCCAGTACTAATCCACGCAATTTAATCAGCACGCATCAAGTCGTAAATCAGATCCAATCCTGGCGGTTGTTATGCTGGTGGGGGGATATCTTGACCGGAGCTGCTTTTTCCCCACATGCGTTGCGGCCAAAGAACACTCGGACCAATTCTCCAAGTTATTTCCGTCTGTGACTTTTGGAACTTCCTCTTGTCCACAAACCTGTGCCATTGTGACTCGCCCATCATGGTTTTAATTTCATCCAAGACTCTTATCCAGGCACATGCTGTGTTTCTGGTTGTGATCGCCGGTTATCTGGTCAAGAGCCCAGAGGTGATCACTGACTGCGATCTGGTGTTTATGATGGGAGAAGCCTTGAAGATTGTACGTCGAACCCAACATGCCCGATTCACAAGTCCATTTCTACCATATTGGCAATGGATCTCCCTAGGTAAATTTGATCTTGACTGCTAACACTCGTGGTATAGGACTTTCCATCCCTGTCAAGCCCGCAGCAATCCCCCTTCACCTTCTGTGCCATACTCATCTTCATCGAGGCCCTTGTCGACCTTGTCCTGCTGTCCAACATCCCCTACCACGAAGCTCTCGATGAAGCTCTCCCCTACATCCGGCCCCTCCGAAATGGCAACCTCCCCGCCGAGGATCTGCAGGTTCTACAGCGTTTGCCCGAATATATCACCAAGTCCTTGACAATTTACTGGAGCGTCTGGATCGCAGTTGCTGCGTGTCGCTTTGGTGCGTATGCTGGAATTGCGTTCTTTATCTACCAGAGCAGAGATGACCACCTGGCCTCGTCTTACACAAGCGCTGCGGCTATTGGAGGCTTGGATCGTCTTAAGAACCGGGTGGTCTTCAGCTTTGCTTTCTTCGAAATGATGTTTTGGTTCTGGGTAAGTGGAATTCGTCTTAATCGGGCAGATTTGACCTGTTGGCCGTTCCTCATGCTAATGTGCTACTCTACAGAATTTCGCAACCCTCCGCGAGGAGCGCCAGGAACGTCTGACCAAGCTGCTGGAGGACACCCGTGAAAACTGAGCACTTTCGCTGCTTCCTCGGTATTACTTTCTATGAGTGTATTATTAACATTAAACATCCCTTCGCCATCAAAAAGCGGTGGCATTTAGACACACCGTGTACCTGATCAATTAAAACTATGTCGTGGATAAAATAAGACACAGGTGCATCATCAGGCAGTTCTCGTGTTTCCATTCATTTCATCGTCATGACGACATTTCAACGCTGCTAAACATAATATCTCCCCCTTGAACTCACGCAGCACGCTTCATTCTAGATCAGAATGGCGAACGCTGCCGCAGCACCAGCAGCGGCCACGAGCGAAGAATCCTTGTGGGTAAGAGGAGCGACACCAGTGCTAGTGGCCGCAGCAGAGGCGGACGAGGCGTCGTTCGAGGCTGTGGTAGAAGCCTTGGTGCCTGTCACAGTAGTCGAATCCGAGGTCTTAGTCGCACCGGTGGTCTCAGTGCCAGACTTGGTTCCAGTCTCGGTCGAGTTGGAGCTAGAGCTGGTGCTGGTTCCAGAGCTGGAACTCGACTTGCTGCTCGAGCAGACAACTTCAGTGGGCAGATCGGTCACACCACCCCGGGCACAGATTGACTTGGCGACCTTGATGGTTGCTGTGGTGAAGAATAACGTATCAGCCGGTTGTACATGCTCCAGTATCCATTGTGTATAGTGATGCGGAATAATCCCGCACTTGTGTACTCAATTGGGGACGGAGGGAAGGGGAGGGCACATACTATCCTGGTCCGCCTTGGAGCATTTATCAGCGATGCAGCAGGCGACATCGGCCAAGAAGGACTTGGACTCGCAGACGCACTTGAAGTCAATGCCGCAGCTCTGGGGAATTGAACCTGTAGCACAGGATTTCTATGGAATGGGTTGTTCAGCAGGCGGCACATTTGGCGCAGTTGTATGTTAACTGTAAATACATACCGAGCAGTCGGGCAGATCTCCCAGACCTTGAGCAGCGGCGGTGCTCAGCAGAGCTGCCAGGGCGAAAGTGACGGTGAACTTCATCTTTGCAGATAGGCTGTTGGATGAAGTGAGTTCTTGGTAGGGAAGGAAATGTGAGAGGTTTTGTTCTCCAAGTCAGGTTGCATGTGCAGGTCGTGGTAATACCCCAATAGATAGGTCAAAAATACACCATTACGCTGATCAGCGGTACCTTTTCCCCGCAAAACCCTTACATAGATTTACATGTGGCTTCAAAGGGGTTCTCCACAAAATTCGGTACAGAGGTATTTTTGAATGATTGGATATTAAATATCAGAACTCCTGGGTATTTTACATAGGGGGTATTTAACCGCACCCCACGTCTATCTCGATGGCGAAGCCACGGGAGAAAAGATCTCCAATACATGACCATGAAAGAGAGAAACAAAGGGGGACCGTCCAGGTCTCATGCACCCAGGAAGTCACAGACCCCTATCATCTCTCTCTCTTTTTATGTCAAGTATCCGAGATACCTACCAGTGCAGATGAACATTGCAGAAATCAAAGATGCGCCTTCGCCCCACCCCCAATCTCCTCCCCCCCACTTCTCAGACTTCCGTTGAAATCGATATCGTCGGTGATCTCCAGGACATGCAGCCAAGATTGAAACTGGTCGCAGCATCCCTCAGCCAACCATTTCACGTCATCCACTAGTATGATTCGCCGGCTGCGCCATTGTGAGGCTGACCAACTATGGGCGGATAGCCGTAGGCAGAGGCGTCCTGCTCGGAGGGGTCAAGGTTGAGGTTCGACATAGGGTTTGTGCCTTCAGCATTGGGAAAGCCCGTTGGACGAGCTAGTCCAGGTGCACCTCCGGCCGGGCCACCAACAGGTCCTCCAGCTCCATAGCCAGCGCTTGGGGGTCTCTGATTGTCGCCGCGGGCAGACTGGGTTTCACGGTACTTGGATAGGTAGATCTTGAGTGCTTCAGCGTAATTCTCGAAGCCAAGCGAGGTCATGGCGAATAGGATGTCTTCGCCGTTGACTGTTTTGCGCTTCTCCTGCTGGCATTTCTCCGATGCTTCACTCGTGATAAATGAGATGTACTCGCTCACACATTCCTGCATGCATTCCTTGGCTTCTTTTGCGATCTTCGCGTTGTCAGGAAGCGCAAGCTTCATGATACGAGCCACATTGGCAATCGGAAGCCAGCGATCCTGCTCCTTCACCTCAAACTCGCCTTGGTGTCCCTGCGCGTCGTGGTGATCCTTGTCAATGTGGTCTTGCTCTTCTCCCGATTGCGTCTCCGGGTCAAGATCGTGTTCTTTTGAAGGAGAGACCGACGACATGATTAAAATTAGGTTGGATAGGTGTAACGGGTCTTTGGGTTTGCGTCAATGCTTGTGCTTCGCGTGCTCGCTGCGCAGTAGTCGTAGGTGGGGAGTCCGTCGGCCCGGTGGTTGAGATTTGACAATGATGCGGGGTATAGCTCTTCGAGGACGAGGATTCGACTTGAATATGGAATGCGATCGCGTTGTAGCCTATGCTGTGGAAATAATGCGCCTCGCAACTTGGAGTCTAGCTAGCTCTGGAGGCTATTGATGTACATGTGGTGATGTGACACTTATCATCACGTGACATAGTATATGTCACATGATATTGAGCAGTCACGTGTCGGCAGGGATACAGGTTCTTAAGTCTCTCTTCCCTTCTGTATTTCTTTTATATTTTTGCCTGCTCAGAAAAGCAAGCTCTGCTGGTATTGGGATCTAGACTAGGGGCCGCTGGTGTATGTAGATATAATCAATACATACTCCGTATGTATGTATGTCTTGAATAGTTCAATGTGCCAATGTTGAGCCCACGTATTGGTATTTCATAAAATTACCTGAAGGTCTGGGCGTAACTGTGGATGTTTCTGTTTGGCGGCCGTGGCGTTTATTTCCCAACTATATTCCAAGTACAGCCCTCTCACATCGCCTTGTTTTCTACAATACTTCACTTCCATCCCTTCTATTTTTCAATAAAATGACGATCATTCGGGTTGTACGACTTACACTCTATACCAATCGCAAGGTTCAAATGGCAAATCTGCAAGCCCCCGGGTCAGCACTAGTAGTTCTGTTCCCTCCACAGTGGGCCAGTCCCTGATCCCATCAACACCGAACTTGCGGGTTTAGGCTTGTGTGCTACAAGAGAAAAACTATTTCTTTCGAGCTGTTTCATTCTTGACTACTCCGTACAGAGATCCACCTGCACCTCGGTCGAATATTGGATCAACGGTCAAGCCCGAATGTGATGCCTCGGTTTAGGCTTGGAAGCGCCGATCAAGGCTTACCTGGGCAACTCGTCTGTAGGTCAGCTTTCCCCGCGTCCTACCCGTACTGTCCTGTATGCTACTAAATTATAAAGGATCTGTGGTTGGCTTAGACGCAGTCTTAAATGGAGCTTTGAATGCAGTATGTTGTCTACTCAACAAGGATTTGAAATTTGCCTCAATCACATTCAAAACAATGACGCTGCAGGCTACGCCCACACTCGGGCCTTAATGTACATATTGACCGAGCTGCTTATCTTTGCTAAGGTTAGTCCTTATATTTAGTCCTAAAATATAGTCCTAAATGTTGAGCTCTCACTTTGATCGATGTCTACTATTTATTCCCATTGGCCCCGAGAAGCTTTTTTACGTAGCTTCCAACTTTGGAGGGTCGAGAGTTAGTTTGAGCTCACATCCTCCGTACCCCTCCTGACCTTGCTTTACTTTTTACTAAACCGCTGCATTACCATTAACCCCGGGACAAAAATCGCCACGTCGTTAGCTCTAGGGCTTCCTACAATCATGGGTCTTGGAGTACTGGAAGATACGAAGCTCGTGCATGTCCCAGGTAACATTTCCCTAGCCCTGGCCGTCCAGGCGCAATCGAACCCAGCGTGGCTCATCACAACTTCAAATATCTAGGCACATCCGATATCTACGAACAAAACAGCGATGCCAGCGACCAGATCCCAGGCGCTTCAGGCCTCAAATATGACTGGTCGGGTAACCAGCCGGTTATCCTCGTCCCGCAACCGAGCGATGACCCAAACGACCCATTGGTATGTTTCAGAGAGTCACCGTACCCCGGGATTTGGTTCCACCAGCACACGGGCGCTGACCGAAACGATCCCATCAGAACTGGCCATTATGGCGACGCGATATGATCCTTGCCATCCTCTCCTTCGTAACAATCCTCTGCACAACCCTAAGCTCCATTCTAGCCGCAAATACGGTCACCATCGCAGATTACGAGGAAATTACGTTTACAGCAGCTGCCCTGTTGACTGGATATCACTTGTGCGGTGTCGGTGTGGCGGGCATTCTCATTGTGCCAACCGCTCGAGTCTGGGGTAAACGTCATCTGTTCCTGATCGGGCATGTCTTGATGATTATCAGCTGTATCTGGGCTGGGGTTAGCGGCAAGAACAATAATAGTCTCATATGGGCACGGATATTCCAGGGTGTTGCACTGGCGCCGTTTGAGGCATTGGTCAATGCCTGTGTTGGAGATCTTTATTTCGTTCATGTGAGTGGAGTCCTCTTTTCCCTGCAGATTTAAGTTATGAGGAGACTGATGGAGAAAATATAGGAACGAGGCAAGCGAATGGCTGTATCCAATGTTGCACTCTTTGGTGCGGCCTTTCTGACACCCGTTGTGGTGGGCAAGATCACCAAATCCATGGGATGGCAATGGTCTTTTTACTTTGTGGCAATTTTCCTCGGTGCTTCATTGCCACTGATGTTCTTTTTCGTCCCCGAAACCGCTTTCCGGCGCTCTGATTACTTGAACACTGACTTCAAGCGAAGCGGCGGGCATGGCGAGTCCATGGAGTCTCATGTTTCGCTCAGTGGAGCTTCCACTGATGATACTAAGGAACTTAGACCAGGCCCCACCGGTCTGAACGGAAGCTCAAAGGCCGAAGCCGCGGTAACAGTTCCCGAGAAACATTCCTTCGCTCAGTCGCTCAGGCTTTTCAATGGGCGAAAGACAGATGAAAGCTTCTTCAAGCTGCTTCTTCGTCCATTTCCATTGTTCTTCCATCCGGGCATCTTCTGGGTAAGCAACCCACTTCGCGTTTAGTTTCACACACTAATTAAATTCCAGGCTTGTCTGATCCAAGGCGTTGTCATTGGATGGGCGGTCTTCGTCGGTGTGGTTCTAGCAATTGTGTTTCTCGGACCTCCAATGTGGTTCGAGGAAGACAAGACTGGATATCTTTACACAGGTGCCTTCATCGGTTCCATTGTGGGCCTCATTCTGTCTGGTCTGCTTTCTGATTCCATTAACAAGTTGATGATCCGGCTCAACCATGGCAAATATGAGCCTGAATTCCGGATCCTCTTGGTGATCCCTCAGCTCATTTGCTGCGGCATCGGACTCTACGGGTTCGGATGGACTGCAGATAATGTGATGCACTACGGCTGGCTGCTGCCAGACGTCTTCTTTGCATTCTTGATCGTCGGCATGGTGATGGGAGCCGTTGCTGCTTCACTCTATATCGTCGATGCCCATCGTATGTGGACTATTCCGGGCCTTATATGGATGTGCTTGCTGACAGTACTAGGTGAGATGGCCATTGAGGCATTTACCTGCATGCTGGTTTTCAAAAACATGTTCAGCTTTGTTCTGACATTTTTCGCCTACAAATGGTTCGCCCACGGAGGCATCAAACATACCATGATTATCATCGGTAGCATCCAAGTGGGCATATGCCTGTTGAGCATTCCCATGTGTAAGTTTTACCAAGTGTGCGGTATTGATCATAATTTCTTTTCCAACTAACCATTTCCCCGGTGCAGATGTCTTTGGGAAATGGAACCGGTCTTTCTTTGCACGTCATGACATCCTCGAGATGCTTCATCTCCGTTAATGTGTTGGTAATGTCGCAATCCTTCGGCAGTTCAAAGAGCGGATATTTATGATTTTACGTGACATCAGTGATAGAGCAAGCATTTACTATGAGACTTTACATATTTTTACACACTTCGATAACAAAGCTGGCTCAATCAAAAACTTCACACTTCCATCTAGGCTCGCTAGGCGATAATTAATTTGCTTTCTTGATTTAGGATGTGGTATGATGGAATATTCATTGAGCGCTTTTGCGAAAATGGATGCACCTAGGTGCCCAAGCCCTAGGGTGTAGTGTGCAAAGTAGCACGCCTGGAGAATCCAAAATTCCTCGAAGCCCCAAGGTTGGACTTCTCGAGATCTGGTCCTTTTCCTTGATGGAAAATGTCACGAATGAATCCTTGTGTGTCCTCGATGAAAGCATGGAAGTCGAACTTTAGCATGAAATGGAAGAAGCCCAATATGGTAATTGGAATTGAGCAAACGAAGAAAATCCAAATCTTCGGATGTGTCTCCCACTGTAACTTTTGCGTTGTCTGGTTGCTCTCGAGAGTGAAGAAATTCATTCCGAAGAATCCCTGCCAGAATTCCAAGGTCAGCCTTGTTCAAAAGTGCTTGTTGGATTTGATTGCTCACCGAGATAAAAGTACTCGGCAAAAATAGCAAAGTTAGGGCAGATACTGTGTCGGACAATACTTTCCCTTCATTCCGAGTTTGCTTGAGAATACCTTTGGAGATGTTACTATCGCCGACGGCAACAAAGTTGGAGGCCTGAATATAATTAGTCAAAAGCTCAAGACTGTTTATTATATATAATTTATAGATAGTACTCACACACTTGATCTCATTATCCATCCGACTCACAAAAGCCTTGGCCCGGAAATTCAAATTGGAGATCATGTTTTCTCGAAGAAGGAGCGCTTTGGAGAGTCGCTTTGTTGCTGCAGAAGAGCGAGAACTTGACTCGATCCATAGATCATGATCTCGTACAATGGCACCAAGGTTGTTAGAGGCCGCATCCATTGTTTCGGAGATGTGAATCACATGTCGTGATAATTCGTGAAGCTGGCTGTATCGTTCGACGAGGAACTCGAATGTCCTGTCATTGTTATAAGAGCTGGTTTCCTTGAATATCTTTTGGCCCCGCGTCTATAATTTGTTTAACGTTAGATATACAATGTAATCTTGTAACAATGGCAGAGCGAAGAATACCTTCTCTATATCCCGCACTGGCTTCTGGAAACTCCACAGATCTTCCTCACACTGGTCCACCACGATACTCAGTGCAAACTCTAGCATCAGAAATGGCTCCTCCTCCCACTTCCTGAAGTCTGCATTATGCAGTAGGCGTCTCAGTCGAAGGACAAACTCATCATCCAGATCAAAGCACACAAGTATATTGGTTTCATCAGCAGATTCCTCCGTTTTGGCTGGACCGTTATCTATCTCTGAATCAAGACGTGAAGACCGCCATAGAGTACAAAAGGCCATAAAATGCCAATCATACTCATATTCCGGGGTAGGAGTTAGGGCTGGATCTTTGTCGTGCACGACTTTTGACATGGATGCCTTTTCGGAGTCTTTCTCCGTCACCTTTTTGGAAAGAAAACGCGAGAATGTGCCTTTATGATACTTCTGATTAGTGAATCCCCGAATTTCATCTGTGGCCTCATACCATAGCTTCTTTCTTTATCAGACTGTGACAGATTTTCAGAGCTGCCAAACATTCCATTTGCGTTCCAGCCTAGTCTTCGAAAGAAGAATTCCGGAAGAAAGAATTTCTTTACTAATTCTCTGCAAAATTCCCCGCTTCCCTCCATTTTTAAAATGTCTTCCACTTTAGGCATGATGCTGATATAGACATTAGCAAGTTTCGAATATTTGGCGGGTGGTTTCGTTCACATGACATGAATTCCCGGCTTTCTATAGAACTAGATCGGGATCTATCAGCACGCTGCGGGGAAAAATCGCATTTATTCAGTTGACTAACATCCTCTCTCAACAATTCAGTCTGGTTCAGATCCTGGACCTCCGGCAGATTTTCATACCCCGGTATTGATGGTTGGGGAGGGCTAAGTGCCGGTGGTGCGGTATCTGGGGGTGGAGGCACCGTCCACCGCCAGTAGTTAATGTTCACCGAGGCATTTGCTGTCATGATTGAGGAATTGCACAATGAAGTGCTGAACTTTATCCAGAAATAGGATATGAGAGGAAAACAGGTTCCCCTCCGGGCGCGGCCAGGCCTCACATTTTGTGTTCAGGGGTAGGACGGCAGCAGGTGGTCTTTACCTTGAACGAAAACACGAGGTGCATATTGCATGAAGCAATCTTGAATATGGTTGGCTGTCAAGGTGAGCGGCGCTCTTTAGTGCCTGTTTTGCTTTTTGGCCCCCAGTTCTCCCAGGAGCGTGTAGTTAGGGCTGAGAATAAGGATCGAGTTTTTCTCCGTTATTTCTATCTATGAAGCGCTACGTGAGTCTTTTCAAGCTCATGGAACATTTTTGAATGATATTATGCATATATTGGAGACTTGAATATAAGAAATTGTATACGAAATAGAGTCAATGTGATTGTTTACTTAGCCCCACAGCCACTTATGGGTTGCCATAGGACCCATAAACAACCTTGGAACACAAAATGCTTACATTCGCGAGACTATTTTGTTTTAGTGTGCTTTGCTGACGCCTCTCTAGTTATCTGTGGGGCCTGGATGTTCTCTAAATGTATATTCCTGTCAGCATATTGGCTCCAATCCCTGTCGCTCAAAACTATTTATCGGAGACTTGATCCCGCTCAATTCATGTCAGTTTTGCTGGAAATCGTGTGTAAGGAACATCTTAGAGTATAATCAGGAATTATGATAATAGTCATGCTCTAATAATCAATCACCATGTACTCCGTAGGTAGGGCCGGGGCATAAATTAGTTCTTCAACCGGCAAATAGTTAATCCGATTGACATCACTTGTCCCTGTCCCGAACCGTATGTGGCCCGAACCGTCCAATGTATCTACGCGGGTCCCAAGGTCGGAAGGAATGCTTACCAGTGGAACAGCATGGCCGTAGTAAGAGTTGACCATGACTCTCTTCAGGTTGGCCAACACTTGATGTACGAAACTTTGAAGACATACATCGATGGAAAGATCCATCCGCTGATAAGAAGCCGCGTCTGGCCGCGCATCCTGGTCTGTGGCCACTATGCTCGAAGTGCTCCCGATGTACATATTTCACCTACCGAGAAACGGGAAAAACGATTCAATTGGCATCGACCAATAGCTGTTATCGTCAACGAGTTCACGCTGGAGATCAGGTGTTTCCCTGGACGAGACTACGTGCAACATTACGCTCTCCTCATCGCATATCACCTTAACCTGAACTCGATCAAGGCCCCTGCATCAGTGGTAGAATATCTTCTACCCTCTTCAGAAGCTTGTGTGAATATTCTCTTGCAGTCAAATTTGCGATTTATGGGCGCTGTCGACACAGTCATCCTCGGGTATGTGGATCATCTGGCCACCAATGAGGATTATATCTGGGAAACAGGGACAGATGTCCCCGATCAGTTATTTGCATGGAAACGCTTCTCCCTGGCCGATGGAAGTGTCGTTGCCTTTGTGGGAAGCATGGTGAGCCTTTGGGGCGACATCATCGGAAATGTCGTTCGCACAATGCGAACCCAGAACAACATATCCAGTGTTTTTTACATGGGAAAAGCAGGGTCATTGAGAACCCAAGATGTGCCGAACCAGGTGCTAGTCACCGGCGAATCGAGTCGTGTGGATGGCAAGCTTCTTTCTTGGGAAAGCCCGCTCAGTACGACACTATCGACGATGAAAATCGAACACCTTTGCCAGGGGACTCACGTTACGGTGCCAAGCCCCTTGGTCGAAACTGAGGATTGGTTAGCCAACAACAAGCAGGACGCAGACTGGGTGGACTGCGAGGTCGGTTACCTAGCAGAAGCATGCCAAGACAACAATATTCGATTCGGGTATTTGCACTTTATTTCAGATAATGTGGCACAAAAATACATATATAATCTTGCAACAGAGCGCCAGGAGGCTGTTATAAGCGCGCGGAAGGGGATTTGGGACAAAGTCCGGCAAATCCTGGCCACACATCTAGGTATAGAGGACTTGGGGGGAAGTATGCAGGTGCAGTTTTGTAAAATATAGACATGCATTCAATTTCAATACCTTTCCTTTATAATGGTTGTAATCAGTAGTAACAGCTAGAGCATTACTATATCAGAAATGGAGAGAAATGGGTCAAAAGGTCAAACTTGACGAGTAGTGCAGCTGTCACTCATGCGTTGTCGGAGGCTTAATCCGGCCACTCAATCTGTATGACTCAGTCATAAGATGGAAACAGGTCAACACGAATCGCCTCGCTACGTGATTCATTGCCTTCGGATGTTACAACTCCACTACTACCATAACCCACATTCCACGGTGAGAGTCGCTCTCGGTGCATTTCACATAAATGGGCTCGGTTACGACCTTGCGGATTTATTTGCCCTATCTGCTCGTTATCCGCCCAAATTTCCTCCCCTAGCTAGAGATCACAACAAGATAGACTCGCAGATAAGCCATCTCCAACGTTTTCTTTTGGGGCAAATTCCAGCTTGACGCAGTCGGTCTAGTAGCTCCGGGGGATCTCCAGTGTATCGCCAAATGGACTACCATCACTAGTACTCCATCTTTCATGGAAATCCTCTTCTTTAGCACCTAGCATTGATAAATAGTCCCTAGCGCCTAGAATTAGTGACAGAGAGTTCCCCAACATGGGCTTTAATGTCAGGATGCGTGTTCCGGACCGAGACTAAAGGCACGGTACCCTTGCTGCAAAGTGTCGCAAAACCTGGTAATCTACCAACCTAGCCATTGGAGAGGGGGACGCTCAAGGCTGTATGCCCGAAATCATACGGGTCGATTCAGCACTCCCAGTTCAGCACTCCCAGTTCAGCTTCATACCCAACCTTGCATATAGAGGAACCCGGGCGTACCGCCCAAGAAGTCAATTTCCAGAGGTGTAGAAGTGTGTATTGCCAATCTGTCACTATGCTACTTGTATCCTCCGCATTTCAACGATTATAACTGCATAATAAAGAAAGGACAGGCAAAGCCAACACGTAAGACAAAGGAGAACTTGATAAAACCAAAAGAAATAAACAAAATTGTCCCGCATGCATGTCCAATCACAATCATCCTGCCCAGAGCAGCCACGTTAATTGCATGATGAGCTCCAGGAAACCAAATAAAATCCAACGTATTGACCACAAGGGGAGAAAGGTACTTTGCGAATCTCGACACTAGCTTCCAATGATCCGTGCACTGATTTGGCATTTTTGTTTCCCAGAGACTGATCGTCCGGTGAAAATGCGACCCTGTTAATCGGAAACCAGCTTCCGTCCATTACGCCGTATGACGCTCTGGCTATTGTCCGAAGTCTGATTGTGGTATTTTTTGAGTAAGGCACATGAAGTGCGCTATATGATGAGGATGCTAATTGATTCCACCGGACCATAATGCTCTTTGGGCGTCACGAGTTTTGAATTGCGTCTTTCAACAACGGTAATTGCGAATTACCGGCCGGCTAGATCATATCAGGCATGTCAGCTAGGTTAATTGAATATGGATATTTGAGAATACATACCCACGAAGTTGATTATACACTCTCAACATCGAATACATGTCATTTCTCCTTCCTATCAAATTGATGGCGACGCGCCAATAATGGAAGTGTGTGCGGAAGAAAATCTCAAATGGATCGTCATCGGAGATGTACAACTCGCCTTTGTCACAATGGCGAAGCCAGTAAAGGCATGCATATTGGAGCTCGTGGGGGATGCATGCATTTCTTAGATTGTGATAAGGATCGTTCGTAAGTATATCATTCATAAGCGTATCTGATGATTCAATTTCACGGATCTTGCTCCTTAGGATTATCGACATCAGACCCACGCACCTTTTGGCCAAAGCTCTGTGAACTTGCGTCTCATCTATCCAAAGGTCAAGGCCATCACATCGCTTTTGATCAAGAAGGAAGTCGCGTAGCGAGGAATGACGTAAGCTCATAGGGTCGATCCTTCTATGGATGTTGATAATGGAATGTAAATTGCGTAGCGTATTTTCAACGTAGTCTAGGGGCTTGACAAGCAACTTGGCTAGTGATTCCATGGAGAGTGGGGACAAGATGATTAGGATACTCCCAAGGACCTCTCGTAGCATCAGGGTTTTCTTTTCCTTTTCGTCGATGTTTTGTTTAATGGAATTTCGAAGCACAGTAGTGTAGATTTCATCTAGGCAAGTCTCCTGACTTCCAGTAGATTGACGGTTCTTGGTCAGCATGTCGTTTCGCTCCATAATAAGCATCTTGTCCTCGAGGATGAAACGGGATGCAATCGAAGCCCAGGCGAAGACGCGAAATGAATTCTTGACCAGGCGCTCGATAGCTACTTCGTCGGGGTAGTTACTAGCAAGGCGGGAGGTAACTTCTGCTTTGAGGAGACCTAATTGAACATCTGCTTGGATGATACCTAATCCAGATGTGAGGAAAAGGCCAATATCTCTGTCAATGTCAGTCGCGAAGTCACGGAGGTCACACAGGAGTCCCTTGTCTTGTACCCTCCAACCGACATGAGCATCTAGGGCTTCAGGTCTGCTGGTAATGAGAATTCGCAATCGGATGTTGGTAAGCACTCGAGTTGTAGTCAAGAGATTAGAAAGACCTGCGCAAATACTCTCATCATCACATTCGTCCAAGGCGTCAATGACAAATAGAACCGTAGAGGGAGGGGAGTTCCCCTTAACCTTAGAGAGTGGATTGATTATCAATTCCTCCCAGGCAAAGTGGAAATTATCCGTGATATTTATCTGGTACTTCTGGATGGCGTCAAACATGTAGGGTCTTGTCGACGGTATTCGCTCCGCTAGCATATGAGCCAGAGTCGTGATCAATTTATGGCCATCGCTCTTATCACCACCGCCCCTCGAGAATAAAAAGCTCCCCGCAAGCTCCTTCCGGTAATCGTAGGTCCTGGCAATGGTGCGAGCAAAAGTAGATTTGCCTCCGCCCGCTATTCCTGTCAACCAACAGATATTCCCCTCATCCGGGCTGTCGATCCATGCTTCTATACTCCGGAGAAGGCATGTTCGAGTGCCTAGAAGGCAAGTCCCTTCCTCCTCGCCCGAGTTGTATAATGCGTCTATAACATAGGGCAAGGTAGACATGGGGGAAGGGACATAATGAAGTAACTGTATATCCTCGACACTGCGAGCAAAGTACCGCCCGGCATGAATGGCAAAGTTCGCTTTGTCTTTAAACAGCAGGGAATCATAGATTGGTCCCATACCGAAGACTCCAGTGGGTGATGCTGGGGGAATAATACTATCTTCATATGTTCCGAGGGCGAGCGGCACTTGGCAGTCGGCTACGGCTGCCGCAGACCCGCATGAAGAGCTGCCTTGAGTGCGATTGGGATTGTCAAGATCAGTAGTATCTAGTCCCGAGGTTGTCACGGCGAACCCTACACCTCTAGTTTTACCTATAGAAGAATTAGATTGCAGGAGCTGGGAATTATCGAAATAGACAAACCCAAGATAAGAGCCCCGTCATTTCGTAGTTGTTCAGCGATGGTTGAATCAACCCTATATTTTGCTATGTCGGGTACGGCAGCGTGAGTCTGAGGAGGTATAACTAGTAACATGTAAGCAGTATTGGCGGCCACGGGAAATGCTACACTGTACCCTCGAAGTAATCTGTGGGATATTTGATGCCTATCGCTAGTCCATGCAACCGCCCTCTCTTATCGCGAGGAATCTGATCTAGAGCTTGAGCTTCCCTGAGGACAAGCGCAGGATCTAATATATTATTAGCAGGAATCCAGAGTTCCCTCCATTAGATATTAATAGGAGAAGGAAAAAAGGCGTACCCAGAAACTCCCATGCTTTGACAATGCTGTCCCGCTTTGCGATGTGGTCCAGGAGAGAACGGGCATATTCCTCTACGGTGATGGAATTATTCCCAATGAGCTCAAGCACTTGAGTGGCGGTCAAAAGGTGCAGTTCTACCATTGTGGTCGATGATAGTCGGATATCAAACGACGAGAGTGGGCAAAGGGGACAAGAAAAGATCTTAGAATGTGGAAATAATGCGAGTCAATGCTGTAGTAGACCCTGTCATACAAACGAAAAGGAATATGGAAGGTATTCGAGCAGGGGAGGAATCGAAGAGACAGAGAGGCAGTGGATGATGGGCTTTGGAAATGACCAAGAGAACTACTATGGACCCATCTATATAGCTTTATGGCATAAAGAGAAGGAAAGACCACAAGGGGAGGGATTTTCTAAGCAGCCTGAACAAGGATCAACCCATAAATACGCGGTCAGTGCAAAAGGAAACAGATAAATCTATTGAGGTACTGCCTCCTGCCGACAGGAGCTCTGCTACTCAGCACTGACCTCATACACACTCTCGATATCTCCGACCTCTAGCAAAGTTAATCTATAATTTCTACACCATTTCACCTCTAGCAAAGTACAGCTGCATAGAGGGGTAAGTAACTGATGAAAAAGGCGGACTATCGAGGTCTCGATGGATCTTGAGGGACATTCCCGGCAAGGTTTCACCCTCAGCGCCTATTTTGATCTTCCACAGGGCACAACCAGTCACAGTATTTTTCACCTGCAGTGCAAGCACCGTATTAAGAGCGACTTAAACATGGGTTAGAAAGGTCGAAGAAGGACAAAGGAAGTGGGGTAAAATGGTGTAGTAATAGCAACTAATCAGAGCAGAACGTACAGCCGTATCCAACCCGCGTATAAATTAGCTTGGAACCTTGGAATAACTGTGATCGAAGGAAAGCCTAGGGGCAAAATTCAAAGAAAAGATGGAGAGAAAGAAATTGGGGGGACAACCCCTCCCCCTTCCTCATACCTGTCCAACCATAACAGAAAGAATTGATTAATATCATGCTGCTCGGTATCTTAACTCTTCACATAGTATGGGATGGCCATGGCGACCTATGGGAAGGGTAAATCGCTACGGAAAGACACACGGGGGACATATAAACTTTTGACTCGTTCAGGTATTACACCAATCATTAAAATGGTGGTCGTAATGTGACGGGCAGCTCAGCACTCCAGAAAAGAGCCACAATACCGCGGCGAATATTTCAATCTGTTTGAGCCAAATAGGCCGACCGAAGGGTTGAATGACCGGAATCATCTATACTGCATCATCAAGGACAAGGTTATCTACTCCACATATGTGCCTGACACTGCCGTGAAGGGCACTTCATTGGGGGATATGCTTTACTTGATCCACAAGTCTGGCAACTATGAATCATTAGATAGATATTGTACGTGGATAGGTATCCTTTCAATAACTCGGAACTTTTGCTTTATCATAACTAGACCGTACTTGTGTGCGTAGTGCAGCCACAGTGCTTGTCTGAGGCTCATGATCCCAGGGTCTCTGGCACCGGCTCTATTTTACATTTCAAACCTCTCTTTTTCGATATATAAAGGGTAAAATAACTTGACATTTAGATTACGCGCTATATCGTTAAGTACGAACGCCGTATGAGCGGCCGACTATCCTGCCTCTATATGAATGACTACCTCACTATTTTATAAACGTTTGATCAGGTCAATATAACAATTGAAGCATAGAAATTAATTTGAAACAGGAGATATAAGCGATAAATCACGAAACCCATAAGAATAAAGTCACCAATTGGCGGGGCTATGCCTTGCGAGATAGGGGAGTTGTGTGGGTATCAGCACCAATGGGGTTTATGGGGCCAAAACAAGCCCTGAAGATCTTTTCCACATCCACGAATACATTGCTACTACTCCGTAAACTTAGCCCCATTTGCTCGAGCACTTGGAGGTCGGAAAATTACTTTAACTCACGTTTCTCCGCACACTTACTTGTCCCCATCCCAAGCCTAGGGCGCATACCTACCCTACACCACGGAGTACAACCACACCCCCCAAGTATGGGCAGTGAGAATATATGGCGTCACGCCAAATCTGTGTTCTCTCGTCAGCGCTACCATGGTGTTCCCAGCGATCGGACAGAGAAGACCAGTCCCGAATGGTCCAATCAGATAGAAGGACAAGAAAATATCGAGGGAAATACCAAACCAGAGGCCATTGTGCGCGAGTCATCAAGCCCCCAGAAGCCACACTGGATTAATGGAGTCCTTCTCTGTGCCAAGGCAACTACTGCTCTGCTCCTGCTGAATATCATCTTCATCGCCGTCGCTGCTGGACTATCCAATAGAAACGCGGAGAACAGTGCATTCTCCAGCTTTCAAGTTATGTACAAGGGTAGCTGTCTCTTGTCCAAACGATGGAATATCGCCTTGCACTTGATAATCAACGTACTCAGCACCGGAATCTTGGGTGCTAGCAACTACTGCATGCAGTCACTGGTCGCACCGAGTCGGGAAGAAGTTGACAAATATCACGCGCGAGGTTGGTGGCTTGATATCGGGTGCTCGAGTGTGAGGAATCTCTTTGTCATTGGACGATCTCGGCTCGCCCTGTGGCTGGTACTGCTTGTCACTGCGACACCCTTTCATTTGTTGTATGTCGTTGGAATAGGCCTAGGAGATTAGAGTTGTGAAATTGACATAAGCTGACAGGTACAACTCGATGGTTTTTGAATCCGTGGCCATAAACGAGTTACATGTTGTTGTGGGCCCTGGGGATTTGAATTCGTCCAACATTGCATCCTTGAAGACTCCTGCGCTTGATCAGTGCTTTAGCATAAAACCAATGTTCCCTGGCGGAGATGCTGCTGTGTATCGGGGTGCTAATGTTGATAGCGATGACATCAGCAACTCATATTTGTCACATGTTGCGGCTGATGGGTATCCTGAGGGCGAGTTGAACTGGCAAAGCTTTGCCTCTGATATTGCGCGGGGGGATTATGAGCGCCTGGATACTCAGCAATGTATTGATCTTGATAGTTTCGGAAAAGGCGGAGGGGCAAAGGTGGTCGTTATGCTCACGAACGCGTTGTCTGTAAGCCAAGGTGGAAACACTGCGATACTCTCGACGAGCCTAATGGGTGGCCTGATCCAGGCCGATACGACCTTTAGCCACGACGTAAAGGGGTCCGAATTCGCTGGCAAGACCTTGATGATCAATATCCTTGACTCCGGTCGAGCTCATTACTACACAAACGACAATTTCACCCAAAAAGCCTGTCTTGACACTTTGAATGACAGTTCCTGCTCGGATGCCTACGATCTGTTCAACTGGGCAAACATTGATATGGACCAGCCGACCCTTGAAAGGGTGAATCGATACATCCAGGCTAACACCACATCTGACATTACGGCCAGTGGATATGTCACTACTTGCGATGACACCTCAATGAATGAATCGAAGACTTATAGCGTCGACGGATGCCTTGTGATCAAACCCGAAGACCGATGCCAGTTGCTTTATAGCCCTCCGATTTGCATTATCATTGCGCTTGCGACTTTGCTAAAAGTTGTAGCAATGTTCCTGGCAGCACGAATAGGTCGTCATCGATCGCCACCTTTGCTCACTGTGGGTGATGCGGTAGCATCCTTTATGGAGAGGCCAGACCGTACCACGGAAGGAATGTGTTGGTTATCCAACGCCGATGTCCGTCGTGGAGCATGGAAGGTTTCTCAAAAAGCAGAGGACCCTGCCGAGGAACCTTTGGAAGGGAGTCACCGAGGGCCGATGGTATACAAGCGGTTATCGCGACGCAATCACTGGATGCAGGCCGCGAGCCTGCCACGCTGGATAGCGACCCTCGTCTTGTAAGTTACATTCCAACATTTTCCTTGACCTTATGTTAACCACAGATGATCCAGATGCTTTGCATGTATTGCTGTCGGTGCATTTCTCTTCGAGCGAGCCCTCGCCCCACGAGGGGGAGGTCCATGGGTGACAACTAATACACTCCACGAAATGTGGAAGGAAGGATTCTCTGGCGCCAGGGGGTCCACTGCGTTTGTCGACCTGAAAAGGACACTTCCCACTTTGAGCTCTGTGGTCATAGCTAATATACCACAACTGATTATCACAGTCAGCTATTTCTTCTACAACAGCGTGCTGACTAGTATGCTTGCGACTGCCGAATACAGCTCTTACGGGGCAAGTCCGAAGCCTCTTCGGGTGACATGGCCTATCAAGAACAGTATGCAGCAGTCCACGTACTGGCTGTCCATGCCATATCAGTATGGAGTCCCCTTGCTAGTGATCTATACGGTCCTTCATTGGTTGATTTCCCAAAGTATATTTTATGTTCGGATCATGGCGTATGACTGGATTGGCCGACCAATCTACCAGTTCTCGGTTAGCTCCCTGGGTTATAACCCTCTGGCTATCTTTATTTCCATCCTTGTGGGTGCGTTGATGGTCTGCTTATTGCTTGTATTATCGCTCAGAAGGTTCAAGTCTGAAATACCGTTAGCGGGGGCATGTAGTGCTGCCATTAGTGCTGCATGCCATGTGCCTAGAGACGAGGCTTTGGATCATGCAGCTAGAGGTACGGTAATGTGGGGTGAAACTGTGGCATCGCCACCGTGGTTTGAAGATTGTGGTGGAATTGAAGATGACAAGGGGCATTGTAGTTTTACGTCTTTGGATGCAGTGAGGCCTTCGTTGAGCAAGATGTATGCCTAGGGGGAATTTCTAGATAGAAATCCCAATAGTCTGTAGGACTTTAGATGTCATATCTGCCATTCTTAATCTTGGAATGAACATAATAACCCATGGATGACTTCGTGTGCTGTGACGGATTTGGAAAGCGGTATTGGAGTGGTGTATAAAATTTAGTAGCTCTCATTTATCTATGGGTTTCATTCCCTTCTACCATCTCTATATATACCCCTTCTATCTATATTAAACAGTATATTCTATTCCACATCTGGCCAGGGTATATTCTTCCATTCTGCCAGAAAAGAATACAACCCCCCTACGCGATAAAAACTGCTGAAAAGGCAGAGAGTTCAGTTCGTTATTTGAAGAAGTTTGAGCTTCCATTTTGAGGAAATTTCAATGACTTCTTGTGTACAAAGTCGGTACATGTAAATATATCTCCCATGCTTCAGGGTGGTGCAAGTGGAGAAAGAGGAAAGGCTTGGGGTATTGGTGATGATGCGCACGTCACATGTTCAGGTATTATTACTATCACAAACATATAGATGTGTCTGTAAGCCTTTGGCTGTGCATAAATATGTCATATGCACACATAACTGTGTATTATTACAGTAACATACTATGGGCAGCCTCATTCCAAGTGTGTAGTATAATCCCAGTTCTCTTTGGTGTTTTCATCTCATATTTTGATCCTGGTTCCTTAGCTAATATCTATATCTACATTGTCTAATCCCATACATGAGCCGTGTCTCAGCATTTCACCGAAACTTTACACTGAAAGGATCCCTCCATCTCCCCAATCCCCGAGCTGCGAACCCGGACGTGGTCATCTTGAGATATCGGATGAAAGTCGAATTGACTGATCAATGTAGTGATGGTCTTCAACATATTGGTCATGGCGAGATTTCGACCGATGCACATGCGGTGTCCAATACTGAATGGGATAATGAACCGACTCCGGTTCGGCTCATCCTTTCCCAGCCATCTATCCGGTTGGAATACCGCATGGTCTTCGCCCCAGATCGTTGGATTGTGATGGAGGACATAATTTGAGATACAGACATTGGTCTACCTCTCATATTCAAGGGTCAGTATTGTGAACTAAACGCCATCATCTGGATAGTTAGCAGAGTTGGCCAAAACTTACACCACACGGTACATCAAACTCTCCAATTCTCGCTCCGCCTGGTGACCCGACACTTCGCCACAGAGGCATGGTAAATACCGGATTTAGGCGAAAGTTCTCCCTCACGCATGCCATGGTGTATGGCAAAGAAGGCTCTAGTCCCTTGATAGGATATGAAATATCACCATCTTGTAGTGGCTGAAGAGTACTAGCTACCTCGGTGGCAACGGTGGCACATATTTCCGGGTTATGGATTAGGTGCCAAAAGAGGAGTGTCAATGTACCAGAGGTCGAATGAGAGCCCGCTACCCTGGTACAAGTAAGTACACAATCGACAATTCCCAAGTGCTAGGAAAATACTCACAGCATAGCAAACGCCTCTGAATTGATTTCTTGCTCGGTGAGTCTGGCGCCGGTTTCAACGTCTTTAGCAGTCACAAGGCTTTGAAGTAGATCTCGACGGTCGGATGCATTGTTGATCTTGTTGCTAACACACTCGGAGCAGATTGCTTTGAGGTTATTTCTGCTCTTCCCGAGTTTTCGCATCCATGGAATGGGCGACCATCGTGCTAGGAACTTTGACAGTGCCTGGAAGGGAAGTTCACCAATTACGCAGGATAGGAGGAGATGGTCATTTATTGCGTGTATTTCACCTGCTTCTCCTCTGACTTGGGCATTGAAAGGTCGACTGAAGGCAACTTCGCCTAGGATATCAAGAACGAAGTACGAGATGGTAGACTTTAGGTCGAAGACCTCTCCAGTTTTTGCGAACTTGTTGAGCTTGCTGAGCAAAATTTCGATGTGGCCATTGATCAGAGGTTCGAAATTTTCGACCGATGCTTGTGAGAATCCGTGGGCTAGTTGTCCTCGACGAAGGGAATGGATCTGTTCTTGGTTAACAGAGTATCTGGTAAGTAGAGAGGTGACCTTTTACATCTTCATCCCTGCCCCCAAATAGATTGGGGTTAAAAGCAGTAAAAGCACCATAGAACTCTGTCTTTCCCATCTTCCTCCCTGCCTTGTAGATTGGGGCAATAGCTTCACCATCCCAGAAATGAAGATGGTTAGGACCGATTCGGACGACGGGGCCATACTTCTGGTGTAGCTCGACTAGTTTCTCGTGGAGGACTAGCTTGTACACATAATATGCCCTCCAAAGGCTCGTCAAAGAAGCTATTTTTGGGCCTGGGTATTGCGAAAGGGGGTGGAAATATAACATGAATGATATATATCCCGTGAGCACGAGACCGATTACCAAGCCGGTTGTTTGGACCGGGCCCAGCACCGAGAATGCTGGCAGAGAGACTTCGAGCATCTTAGAAAGATTTTGACGGCAACGAATATAGTAATCTAAGAACCCATCAGCTGAGAGTAGCATATATATGTCAATTGATAACTGTAGTGACATGCCGGTCGAGGTTCCCCACACTTTAAGCCGCGGAATTTGCCACAGCCCATGACATATTGTACATTTTTATACAAACTATTTAAGACACATGATTTGCACAAGATACCATACCGCTATAATGCGTCAGTTGAGTTTAGCTTATTGGATATATGAACTATGAACTCTTCCATTTTTTCCTTCCAACTACTGAAATCCACACTACATGTATAGTGTGGGGAAATCCCGCGGGGTACTGTCTGCCTATGAACAGTTAAATAAAAAACTACCATCGCCCATTCCAATAAAACATAAACTCCTACACACAATCATGTCAGTTACACATGTCTTCAAAGTCGTAGACGGCCTCTCACTAGAGATCGACGTCGTCTCCCCTCCAACCAAAGAAGAAAACAGGTACTCCATTTCCACGGAGGCTTCCTAGTAAGCCCAAAACACAAAACACCGCCATCTAAACCAAAAAGCCCTATCTAACTCCCAACTCACAGGTCCTAGGCAGGAAAACCACCTTCCCACCCCACTGGCTAATAAACGCCTGCCAAAACCGAGGCTGGACATACGCAACGACCTCCTACCGCCTCCTGCCAGAAGCCTCAGGCCACGAAATCCCACAAGACGCAACAGACGCCGTAAACTGGGTCTATGCGAACATTAGCAAGCTGGTGATAATCGCGGGGTCTAGCGCAGGCGGGTATCTCGCGCTCGCTGCTGCTGCGCACCCTGCAACACCGAGGCCGCTCGCTGTGCTCTCCATTTACAGGATGCTGGATCCAGCGAGTGAGCGGTATACTCGCCCGGGCCAGCTGCTTCGAGGACCTGTTGACGATGAAGTGAAAGCTTTGGAGGAGATTGAGGCTGCGGTGCGGAATGATGCTATTGGTGGGTATCCGTTCCCGGTGAGCCCGCCTGTTGATCGTCGGTTTGGGTGGATTAGGGCTTTGCATCAGGCGGCGCGGTATGCGGATGTGCTTACACGGAAGCCTGGGTTGGCGGGAAGGATTGCTGGTGAGGGGGTCGGGGCGGTTGAGGTGGAGGATCGGGTGCTTTTCCCTGCCAGTTTTGGGTTGAAGGAGGGGTTTCCGCCTACGGTTCTTTTGCATGGGGATGCGGATGAGTTGGTTGGGTTTGAGCAGAGTGTTGCTGTCTCTAGGGCTTTAGAGGCGTTTGGGGTGGATGTGTCGCTGGAGTGTGCGAAGGGACAGGGGCATGGGTTTGAGGCGAAGGAGGTTATTGACTTGGATGGGGACGAGGGATTGGGAGACAACGCTATGATTGATACGCTTAGGTGTGTTATTGCTCATCTTGAAAGACATGTGCAATGATGTTGCTAGGGTTTCATAAAGACATCATTAATTAAATCGATTATATACGAAGCACCGAAATTACTAGCAAAGTAAATAATCCTGAACCCAATACCCCCCAGACCACCCATTTCAAGTTCCGGAAGCGCCAGTAAATCACCCGTAAGATCCAAAAATAACAAAATCGTACATCAAGTCAACGTTTGAAATAGACATACACATCAAAATTCAAGATAAGAATCACAGATTCTCGGAGAATCTCGATTCCCTTCTTCCGCTCAGTGTCTCACCAATAGTAGGTGGCACAGGAAGACTCTGCCCAATAGTACTATCCTGCAAACTCTGGATATCACCGCCGCCGACACCCTTAGATGAAGATTGGATCCCAGAGTCACGACGGGAGTCACCATCGTTCGACTCAGCCGGGCTACCGGAGACAGCCTTGAAGAATGTCCTGCTCAAACGGTTCCTCTTCTTGCCATTGCCATTTTGCCTGGTAGAGTTTGGCAAAGAGTCGGCACTGTTAATCTTGGCCACATCCAAGTCGTTGCTGTAGTAGCTCGAAGATCTGTTGTGGATGGGGATAGGTTCAACCACGAGAGGGTGTGAACCAAGCGCTGCGCCACGGGGCTCGTCGCGGCCGGTTAGAGAGACGCCGCCTTGGAAGGAGGGTTCGTTGTCTGCGTCGAAGTCCGGGCCTGGCTGGTGAGGGTAGACGGGGACTGGGCCACTGGAGCGACGAACGAGACGGTCACGGAACCAGTTCTTTAGCTTGGTGTCGGCGCGAGGGCTTGTGACTGGTGGCGTGAAGTAGTGCACAATTGTTGGGCCGGCGCCGGCTGCATCTTGCTGCTCGATCTGGGGAGGCTCGGTCTGGCTTCGGGTTGGTCGCCGTGGGATTGCCGCGGGCACGTCGTTTTCCTCGGGCTTTGCAGGCTCAGTCTCTGGGACCGAGGAGGCCGCTGCAACAACCGTTGCGGGACCGGCTATCTCTGTCACAATAGAAGCTTCCTCGGGGATGCTGACCGTCGAGACATTGTTCTCTGTTACAATGGAAGCTTGGTCGGGGATAGTGTCCGTCGAGACATGGTTGTACACGGCTGTAGGCGGAGCCGGCTCTACTACAGCTCCTTGGCTAACAGGCGAGACGGCTTGAGCCTCTTCAGTTTCGGATTCCTCAACCCGAGCTCGTTTACCCTTTTTCCTCCACAAGAAGAATTTGGGAACCTTGCTCTCGGATTTGCTGTCGCGTTTGCTGGCACCTAATTCATTGATTAGAGGATATCACCAAGGAGGGAAAGACAGGGCAACTAACCTTTTTCTTGCTTCTCCAACTCTTTCACCTCAGCTTCGCGTTGACGCTCCACAGCAGCATGTCTCTGCTCCTCCTCAGCGTCCAAACGAGCTTCGATATCATGGGCTCTCCGTAGCTCGGCATTCTCGGTAATGTCATCGAGAGCAGGCTGGAGGCGGGAGCGAGCGATAGCGTCGACGTCGGCCATGTCCATATACTTTTGGCCGCCGATGTTCACTCGATTCCCTTGGGCGGTGGTGGCTTCAAAGTCCTCTGCCTCCCGTCGCACACGTTCCTGGGCAACTTCATCCCATCCCTTCTGCACGGAAGGCGGAGCGCGACCAGTGTCAGCGTAAACTTGCGCCTCCATGTCCTGCAGGGTTTGGTCCACATTGCGGCGGGCAGCCTGCATAAGCAGTTCACGATCCCTCGTCTTTCGCACATCTACTTGGTCCAACTTGGTCCGCAGACTGGTCATCTGGCTCCGGATCTGTCGCGACTGCTCTGCGTCGGTCTGAGAGGCATCCGCATCGCTCGAAGTTCTCTTGCGGCGGGTAGTCAAGCGCGACCGTTGTGGTTGAGGCGCGGTGCCGTAGTATTGCTGGTATTCTGCATGCTCATCATGCATAAGCGCCAACTTCTCGGCAGCTCGCTTCTGCGCTGCTTCTTGTAGGGCGATCGCACGTCGGACGGCAGCCCCATCTACGGTGGATACGGTCTTGCGGTAGCCTAGTTGACTCTGTCCTTTTTGGGCTGCTAGGACGGCGGGAGATTGGCCGGCTTGCCTTTTGGTGCTGGTGACTCTGTACATGTCCTTTGCCATGGAGATGGCAGCAGCGCGTTGCGAGTTTTTGTAGTTTTGTTCCTCAATTCCACTTTGGATAGGTGGCGATGAAGTATACAGCTTCGGGTTAGTGTGAGCGGCATGTTGGATCCGGCTTGCTTCCATAGCAGGGTCCAAGTGGTCAAGGGGGCCCTCCTCTTCCACACGAGCATGTCGCGATGCGCCAGCGGCTGTACGGCCATATGGTAATTCGGAGGTAGCCCCCGGGTCACTGGGTGCCGAGTCGGCCCTCTTACGCGAGAGCGTGTAAGCGCCCGATGCGGCCTGGAGCGCCTTGTCCTTCGGGTTTCCACCGACGGCTGTATGGTGGTAACGATCAGTTGCTGAGCTGCCACGCCTATGGCCAGTGGACGTCGGGGCCTGGCCAATTGAGGCTCTCTGTTCGCGAACAGCGAGCATTGCAGCTCCTAGCCCCTCTGCGCTGTGCTGAGTTGTGGGTTGGGGTTGCTGGGGCGGAGCGTAGTCCTTCACACATAACGCGGCCTTCTCGGCGGCAGGCTGTCTAGTCGGGGGCTGCCATACTTCGACAGGTTTGCGATTCGCGTGTGCGAGGGCCGAGGCAGCGGAGGCGTGGCTGAGGTTTGGAGTACCGCCCACCGCGCGTGGATCTGCCACCAGCAGCATTGTCAGCTTAGGTGTATGCGCCTATCGTATCAAGGGGTGTTACTTACTGAATTGCTGGGTGTTGGTTGCAGTCGGATCGCGCAGAGATGCTCTGCGTTTAGGATGTGTCACATAAAGGGCAGCAGTCGCGGCTATTTCACGTGAGGTTAGCGATCCGACCGGAGAGGAGATTATGGGATGCACGATCATCTTACCATCATCTGCTAGCCGGGACTGGCGAGTCACTTGCACAGTTGCCATAATTCAGGAACTGCAACAAATTCAAATAAAACGGAAGAAGTCATGGAGAGGAAAAAAAAGAGAGGGATAGCAGAGAACAAAACTATAAGGTGAGGTGGATATGGAATGGAAGTCCGGAAAGCTTCTTTCATCCCCGTGACGTCGATTGGGACGCCATTGCATCATCGCTTTGGGGGATTTGGGGGATTTTCGGATTTTTTATGGGGAAGATCGATCTATCCCGGAGCTATGGACACTAGTGAAAGATCGAAGTGGAGTGAAGATTCCGCATTTGAACAGGCGGAGGCCCATTTTTCGGTGGTGACGTGAGGACTCACAGGATTTTCTGAATGAACCCTGATCTACATCAATCTACATGGATCTACACTATATATATGCCGATCCTCCACGTTGCAAGATTTGAATAGTGACGATAACACTCACACCAAGGTAGTGATCGGGCAATGCACATCGCAGGGAATTCTTGAGAGCCTAAATAATAAGGCACCATCGCCAAGGATTTTGATTTTATCACTATGGAACTGCATTTTATTGGAGTGATCTAGATTAACCCAAGAGCCTTGAAAGGTCATGAGGTCCCCATAAATATTATCCAGGTAGTATTCCGATGTATATATTTTGACGTATAGATCTAATTCTCGGGCTAAGTCTCATATTGAGACACTTGAAAGTACGGAGTAGACTCCCAACACCTAGAATCCTAGCTAGCTCAAGAGTAGCACTAGTAATTCCCAACCCGATTGTATCTCATGGCTCAGAAGTGTTTAGTTTGATCGATAAGTATGTCGACCATAAATGATCCAACGAGTTTTTAAGAAGTCGGGACTTTTTCTTGACTATTGCTGCTCAGTGCAGCTACGGTTAGCCCTAAACCTCATAATCGCCGCAGCAGCTGTATTTTACATAGCAAATTCTTTTATTTCCGATACGACTAAAACCGAGAAAGACATATGCTCAAAGAGACACTTTATTAAATTGCAGAAACGGTTCACTCAGATATTGACTCAGCTTGACAGAAGTTGCACCTAGCACTTAATCAGAGAAGAACAGGACCATCCCCTCGATCTTTGGATGGTATCATACCGAGACCAATTGCCCAGTCATCCCGTCCTGTCTCTCGAATAAGCTCCTCCGCCAAGTCCAGTCGCCGTGTATAAGGGATCGGCTTTCCAACCACCCTAATCGTACGCCCATACATTTGGAGCCCCGTTGCCAACCCGGTACATAATTCCAATAGCCCTGCTGATACAAGCAACAGACAAAGGAGATACAGACCACCCGTTGTGGACAAATTTCCCGAGAGCACAGCTGACAAATACACCACAAGAGTCGAGAAGGTGATGAGAAGTTCGTCAAACAATGTTTTGTCTCGGAGCCACTGCCCGGAAGTAACAGCCTTCAGGTCATCGATTGTTCCTCGAAAGCGAATCCACCGATCTTGAGTGAGAAGAATAAGAAGGTCACCGTTCACACCAGGCTCCGACTTTCCTTTCCAGCCAATGTGACTCCGTCTTTTAATAGACCAGATGTTGCAAAATCGAGCAGACATCCACATGGCAATTATCCCCAGGCTCCACCACTCTTTCAAATATGCAAGTTTCACGATCACAGCGAGTGTCGAGACCTGACCAATCGCAAAAAGGAAGAGAGGAATTATCCCAGGACTTCCAAACAACCATCTCAACCCCTCCATTGCGGTAGTAGGTGGCGAGTCCACGACTAGGTTGAGTAGATTACCGGTTTTTCCGACACTTTGTAGGAAGTACACCATGGCTTCATTCTCAATCCGAAAAACGTATCCTGACGTCAAAGCTCCTGTTGGGGGTAACTCTCCGCCACTGAGACTAGGGGCCGAGGACTGTTTGTGGGTGCCGGGTGCTAGAAAAAGACTATCCACGAAAGACGAAGTACCAGTGAGAGCAGTCCATTTGGCGATACTCTGTAGATCTGCCAGAGCTACTAGACCGGCTGCCTCGAGTTGGAATTTGTCGAGCTGGGAGTTGTCCAGCTGAGGTTTCTCAAGCTTGAATTTGTCAAGCTCAAGCTTGCCAAAATTCATAGATAAGACTCGACGAAAGTTCATTTTGTTGAGGTCTGTGGGTGGGAGAGAAAATCCGGGCAAGTAATGAACAGATATGGGCATATAAATGCAAACACAAAATGATTCAGGCAATTTGCATTACAGAAATTCAAAAGGTCGTAACCAGACCTATTTATGTGAAGTGAACGGAGAGCGACTCTGACGTCTTCACAGGCACAAATGGGCCAGATCCTCATACTGAAAGCTGTTTTCTGTCTATGCCAGCCTCGCCGTGACTCGTCAGTCCAATAAGGAGGATTGCTCGCCCTCAAACTTTCATTGTTGCTATTTTTACTATGAGATTTCCTTTGTTGGTCAAAAGCCACCCTCTTTATGCTGTTTCATATATGTTTTGTTGCTTACGGTGGCATGCAGACTCACCCATGGACTTTCTACCATGGGTATTTCATTGACATCTTCGTTTCTTTGATTTGTGTTCCGCTAGACCGGAGCTAATTCCCTCACATGGATGAAATACTCGATACTCCATGAATATATATATCCTGTGAACTCGATTGGATGGATGTAATTGTGTACTCGAGATGTCGTCATATCATTCACGGTGGTATTTCGTTTTCATGGCCTAGACTGAAAAGCAATTCATCGTAGGCTATTGTTTAAAATACGTAAAACCAGTAGTTCTGCATGTATGTAGTGCAAGATGCTAGTGATCAGCCAAATTTAAATTGACAGAATCCTTACGGAACGCGTTACATTCAAGCACTGAGCCAGTCTTTCGAGATAATATATTATCCACTGTGTTTTGAAAATTCAAGTTAATTCGTCATAATTAACATGCCTTTGGATTTATTCAACGTTAAACCCTAATCGATTTCATGCATACGTTGCTTCTTTTTGTAGACGTCAATTATTGCATGCCAGGAATTCAGGACTCCTACGGAATCGAGATTAGCGGCGTCGATGCAGTTTGACGCCTCTATCACCCATTCCTCCATACAAGTTCGAGGATCCTGAAATCACAATATGGCATTGCAATTCACACTGCTTCCAATGCGCCGTCGCCTTCATCAACCCATGTACGAAGCATGGAATCAAGAAGAACACAGTGCTTAACGGTGACACCGCTCATTTCCTACGTTCTTTCTGTTTCTCTCATCACAAAAAGCAAGTTTCATGGTGAGAGGTAGATGACTCCACATCGGAGGAAAGAACGGCATAAATATGGCTTCATTTCCTTGTATGAAGAGATCAGACAGTTTTACAATATATTTTCTACACCTTGTGAAAGATTTATTCATTCAAAGGTCTTACATGCTGCTTAGTATATTACTTCTGTGGTATATTATTGAACACGAACGCGATGATATACTTGATAAACTCTATCTTCAGCGCCTAACTCCTATCCCGCCCCTAGAAACCATGCTAGATCTACACCTTCCAACCACCTTCGGCCATCAGAGTCTCACCCAGAATCTTGCTGGCCTTCAAGAGGTGCTGATCGCGGAACCTGGGGGCCACGAGTGATATGCCAACAGGCATCCCATTGGTGCCCATGAATGCAGGTATGTGGACGACAGGCATATGAAATCCCTGTTGTGGGGTCAGCGAAAGATGAAACAACTACACATGCAAATAAAAGAGAGCACTTACCGTCCACATAGTATTGAAAGCCGCGGTAGTAACAAACGCGACAAACGGGGAGAAAAGCAACATCATACCATTCCCTGTAGTCAGAATAAGGCCGTCCAAGGATCATTTATTTCAATGAAACGTCCCAATGAGAATCTATGGTTACTTTTATTCCAATCTCGACGATGGAAAAGGTGCAGTGTGAAAGATCCGATATTTGATCTATAGAATAAAAAAAGAACTTTATAGAACATGAACGATGTGAGACATGGGTAGATCAGGAGACTTTTGTATTATAGCGGTCAACGGAGATTACCTCTATTATTTTATGGTAGCCTGCATAAAGCTAGTTGGTTTGGGATCATTGCAATATTTCTTGTAGTTTCGTCTGAAACCCAACATAGATACGAGAGGCGCACTAGGCATATGGCTCATCGCATGAATGAGTGTCGACCGACTCTAGCCTAGGGCAGTAGGTGGTAGCGCAAGTCACTTGATATAGATTAAAAACTAGGAGTCTACTAGTATACGATACCCACTTTTTCCCCAACTTCCTCATCCGCATAAAAAAAGCCTCTATCTCGCCAGTATTCTCCCATCGATTGATAGACAACTTTTGTCTCTGTTACTTCTCATTTGACATTATCTTGTCCAAATACCCTTTTTGTGACGCGAAATTGGCTGAAGAGGGATGTGAAAAATTTGATTTGGTTCCCTGAAGAGCATCAGGCGACTAATGTGGCTACAGTGAGCAATTTCTAGGGTAGTTAGCTATTCCGGTTTATCTAACTCTTCGGGTTCTTCTATAAAGCCTATAGCGGGTCTTTCGGTAGGAAAGATAAGTTATCCCGCTCCCTATATAGCTTCTATAGTATATATTAGGTCTTCTTTAGGTTATATACTTCGAGTTATACGTCGCTTTCCCTTATCTACTATTTTCCTCGGTAACTAAAGAAGAAAGATTAGAAATTATAAAGAATACTAGTTTTTAGGCTAGTCCTATTAGCTAAGAAGGAATATTGATAGGGGAGGAGCAACGTATTAGTATTCTCTATACAGAGACTAATCCTTACTAAGAGTAAGTTCTTAGTAGGTAAGATCCTTTATAAATACAGCACCGAATCATATATATAACGATGTCAGCTACTGGGGTTATGCATCTCTTTGTTCTTATAGTAAATGACGAGATGCTTACTGTCATGACACGCACTATAT
>MUGJ01000302.1:2931-14244 GCA_008931945.1 Penicillium sp. BW_162_3FA | reverse complement strand
ATGATTGGTTTCAGCACTGACAATCTCTTCAGACTACGATTTGGATCTGGACCTTGATTCAATCTGGAGAGAGTTCCCCAATATGCCGAGCCCACCACCGTGTCTCGCAGCCAACCATCACAGTCTCCGATTAGTCCAACCTAATACCACGCCAAAGCATGCAAGATACGGCGAGAGATCTCCCTTCACCGAATGCCTTTTTCATCCCAGATATGAGAGCGAATGCTCCTTCAGCCGGACCGGGCCGGACCCCTTGTCCCCTGACACCTGCACCGATGATATGTTCCTGAACGTATCGGCATTCTTCATTCTTGAGCGCGTCATATGCGCTTGAATGACTCGAGATTGTGATAAGCAGTCTTGTTGGCCGCGTTCACCAGCATCTTCAGTTCGCCCTCATCCAATTTCTCAAAGAAATTGCTCTGATTGGTCAGCGTGTTGGGAAGTAAGCTGGGGCGGTCAAGACTCACGCGTAACAGCTCTTCCGGTGAACTGCACCTTTTGAGGTCTTCAGGTAGACTCCTTGCTTCGGCACTCCATGGATACTGTGGAGGGTTCTTCATGATCAGCCTTTGCACAACCTCAGCCAAAGCGAACAGCTTCAGCGTGGCCGCGTCCATCTCGGCTGCATCGATCTGGCAACTGAGCTCCATTCCCGCTGCAACATAGACTGCCGTCAGTACTTCATGCACGTGCGGCCAACCAGTTACGTTCAGGATTCCCACTCACCGATCTTGACTCCACCAGACTCTGTGAGTAACATGGTGTCCGCGCTCAAGGCAGCGAGTGCTCTTCCGCGACCGCGCAGATATTGAATACCTTCAAGGACCTATTATGCATGAGCATCACTCGCTTTCTCTTGTTGAATGCCGAGACAGGCACTTACCGGTCGAACAATTGCGGCAATTTCCCCCTCAGTGATAGTACACCTCGATGCGAGGATGTGACTTAACGAGAGCTCTACTGGCTCCCAGACCAAAAACACCTGGTCCTCCCAACAGTAGCACCCCATCAGATCCAGAAAAGTGGGATGAGAGAAGTGACAGACAGTCTCTAGCAGTGGCTTGACCGACGAAAACTGCTGCTTCACGAGGTGAATATTAACGAGTGCCGCTTTGCTTTCTCTGTGCCGGGCGAGAAAGACGGACTGTCCCTGGGAAATCACTACGATCGCCTCATACGTCAGCCATGGATTTTGGAAGAGCGGTTGAATTTGCCAAGCTTGGTCTTGATATTTTGGCTGCGCTGGATCGGGACGAGTCAAAGTAGAAGGGACTGTCGCTGGATCAGGCTGGGATCCGGGAGACGGCGCAGAAGGATGAGTGGCTTTTTCGAAAGTGGTGAAATCGGGTGTTCCATGATACCAAACGGTGGAAGGTCGAGAAGGCTCATGCTGAAAGGAATCCATCCTACAAGAAGCGTGTCGAGCGTCAGGAGATAGCCTTGTCTAACAGCACATGAGCGGCGACGAAATGTTTTATACTCAAGCAGTGCCCACAATGATATTTAAGACGAACGAGGCATTCGGTTCATCTTATCGATGAGGCCGCAGATATGTATGGCCATGGTTGCAACGCTACGGCACTAAGTATGCTGACCCACCAAGAATACAGGCTGTTTATGTGAACGGTTGTTCAACACATTCAGAATTGAACGCAGTTCTTATTTGCGGGGCGGTGCTGGTGCAATCGCGATCCAACGCTTGGCCACTGATGAGGAAGACTACGACTTGGTTCTACCCAGCCACCATGCTATACGTGACATGGCGTCGGTTCCGTAGGGTCAGTAAATTGATCTCAAATATTCACCACCCAATCTTCGTTCGTTTACTAAAAGGTGCTATTTCTATGGCCGAAAGCGATCGGGAACCCGTCTCGATCGAGCTGATCGACGAGACTGTGATGGGCTTGAAGCATCAGAGACCGGAGAACGGTTTGACCGCCGGGCAAGTGGAGGCGGCCGACGCGGCGACGGCGCCGTTGGGGCACCCGACCATCCTCCCAGTGTGCCCGTGTCTTCATGGGATTCTTCCATATTCGACTCGCTAGTGGCATTTCCAGCCAACGAAGAGGAAATGAGAGCGGTGAAAGATCCGTTGCATCGACTATGACCGTGTAAGTGGACAGACCAAGGAACGGAGGGTGATGAGTTACTTACTGTATCGGACAGGACGAGTGATTCCCGGGTGACCGATGGGCGAGCCAGCCCTCCATGCACTCCAAATGAACCACTCCCCTACACGTATCGCATTGCAGTATGATGGAGGCATCGCTCTCTTCCTCGAAGCAGACTGGACACTTCTCACCCTCTGAACTGGACCCTTGGCAGAATCTGTGGAGCTGAATAGAGTGAACTCCACCGTTTTCATTCCCGACAGACAGGACGGCTGGGTCATCAGGAGAAACGTCCCAGGGGACCCCATTCGTCGTGAGCATATGAAATGTGACCTCCCGACCAGGAGGCTGAGATGAATGTATCCTTGTGGGCGTGGAAAACTCAGGGTGGTCGATCTCATCAACATCCCCCATCAAAGCATAGAGAGCTTCTGCCTCGAGAGACCTTTGTAACCTTTCTTGCGAGTCACTAAATTCCGCTGTAGATGGCGAGAAGCCACGGTGTGGAGATGTCTGCGCCTGGGTCTGGTTACGCACGGCTGCGTCGAACCACCGCTGTTTGACATCGCTCTGCTGACAGCTCCGATGCCACTTCTTGCATAGGAAAAAGGAGACAATGTCGTTCAGTTGAGAGTCGAGTGTTGAAAGGTCGAATGGGCTCCGCGCAAGGTTGCTCAACTTTTGCCGACCCTCTTTCAGGGTCTCTTTCTTCACAATGAGCTTACAGGCATCTCCTTTTTTGGTGATTCCGCAACATGTCTTTTCTTCCTGGAGAGGCCCCATCTGGCAGACAAACAAGGGGTTCCAAAGCCATTGAGGGTCTGACATCCTGCACTGGAACGAATATAGGAGAAAAGAGAAGCGTTCAAGCTGTTCATAGAATCTTTATGTGCAATGGTGGTATAGAAGTTGAAAAGCATGCCGGTTTGAAGGTTTAGTTGAGCCTTTATAGTTTTCATACACTGGCTTGATTATATGTAGGGCCGTAGCAGTCGCGCAGGGTTAAGATCATCTCAACGCCACTGACTCCCAGGACAGGTGGTTGCGCTCCTGGGAGTGCAGAGGCTCCTGGGAGCCAGGGCAGAGATCCTGGGAGTCGTCTAGCGTGCCCTGGGAGCTGATTTAATCTGCACCACGCAGCAATAGCCCCGAGAGACCCTCAAAGCAACCTGAGCAAGACGCTTGGACAATCCGAACAGGTCGTCCGAGGGCTCCACTGCAATGTACTTTATAAAGGCAGAGCAATGGTCTTTATATCTGGACGCACAAATCTTTGCCACTTGCTCTGCCCCCGAATTAAACCCTTTTCAAACTGAATCACGATCACCATTACGTCTACAGCAGACCCTTTTGCCTTCGCTGTCACAATGCTACGTCATTCTGAACCTTTACAATCGTTATTCGGTCGAGTAATCGGCGACCCTACCCACCGCTTGGAATGTATATGGGCCAAAGATGATGGAGCCCGCTGTCGGAATACAGTGCCAAAAAGTTCACGGATCAATGGAGCGGTATGCCTCGGAATGTTTCAAGAGTTCCCTGTCAGTCATTCACATGAACTGAGGCTTTCTATGGCAGCAAGCTACATGCTGTGTGCAGAATGCAGCCGCCATTCTTCCAGATCCAGGGACTGCGCCCAACGATGGATGAAGCTTTTACTCGCTAGAGCCAACCGAGTTGAACAAACCACACAAATCCAACAAGATGGGCACAGCTCTACTCTACCGGTAAATCGCTGGCCAAGCAGTATGCCATACAACGCTGGTACAACCGAATTCATTCTACCAGCATCTCCATCTTACCATCCGGTCTATGGCAAGGCCTCGTAAGCGACCAAAAGCGACAATGATGCTCCGGCCAAGGACACACAGAACGAAATCTTGAGTTTTTACAAATTTGGGGGTAGAAGTTCATTGTCAGAAATGTGAGAGGTTCGATACCATGGGCTACCAAACAGACCTCGTTCGGCCCGACAACATTTCGTTTTCCTTCGACCATCACCGCTCGACCATTCAAATGAACGAAATATCAAATGTCCTCCCTCACTGCCAACAAAGCCACCTTTTTAGTCAAGGATTTTGCGTCACAGCAACCGCAGTCTGTTTGCTTGCCAACCGATGGAGCTAGAACGTCCAAACTTCCAGGACTGGCTTCCCCTGATTTTGCTTTAGCATAGCTTTTTGGTATGAATATAACAGATGATGTTTCCATTGAAATGCATACCAAGCATGGAGCCACTCAACTCTTGGGATTCGTTTCCTGGTAACAGCTCTGGCGACGGAGCTGCTGATCGCCGATTGCGGTCCCATTCGAACGCAGGTTCGAGAACATTAGAAGTGAACTTGTTTCGGGTACTGCTTGTGGTCGGGTTAGGAGGATCTTCCTCCAACACACGTTGAAGCTCCTGCGTCAGCTTTTGAGCTCGGCGAAAAGTCAGCGGAGTCTTCATCATAAACTAAGTTGAAATAAATGAACGGCTTTTTATAAGGATAGGCCCTGATACACGTAAGATGCGCGTATTTAATTCAGAATGAGCAGGTAGAGACCATCCTGTTCAAACCGCCACAATGGCATGGCAGATCGTATGTACATCATGACCGTCGGTCAAAAGAGAATCGTTCTGGTCGAGCTGGCAAACAACAGCCCATACAAGTGAAAAGAAAATACACGCACAATCGTTGAGCCACAGCTTAGCTGCTCTTTTCTGCGGCCTTTGCGCTACCAATTTCCGGGTCACTTCCAGAATCTCCAACGCTGATCCCTGACTCTGTTTTCATTTGCTTCAATATCACGTCCAGCATTACCTTCGTTGACTCCGGCTCTTGGCCGGGTTCCTTGGAGCAACGATCCTTTAACAGGTAATCTATAACGCTTCCCATCGTCTGGCTGAGATCAAAGAAAATATCCGCCAGCTTGGATACGTGGTCTCTTTCCTCGTTTGCAACTTTCAGAGTCGTTTGCGCAGCCTCGAGGCTTTGCTCGAGCTTGCACTGGGCTCTTTCCGCCCGGAATGCCCGAACGTCGAGCCTCGCGAGGATACGAAGATATTCCTATGCTTGGGTTAGTTGGCGCTTTGGGGGAATCTTGTGAACCTACCGAGGAGTCCATTTTGGAGATAGGCGACAGAAGAGGTTCGATAGTCTCAGCGATAAGCAGTAGGGAGCTTGGAGGAAAGGGCAGTCGGAATTTCCTTGCGTAATAAAGAGGAAGAGAAGATGTTATGCTGATATTTATGGCCCTATGTCCACCGTCGACCTTCAAGCAAAGCGTCCTAGGGCATCCTCAAGCATCTTCCGGTCCCCAATGGCCTTCACTTCCTGCGGTTGAGCGGTCTGTTTGAGATTGCCCTGGACTCACAGGTTGCGAATGAATGGAAATTGCATGCACACCCGGCCATCCGTAACGACGCAATCTGTTGAAGTCTGCCACGTATATCCTGTTGCGGATGAAGGATATGACCCGGTTGTAGTTCTGGTTACTTCCAACCAGGGCTCCACACCGGCTGCCTGAAAATGTTTACCGCAAATTGCGGCATCGCTCCGCATTCATCCTCGGCATCGAGCTAGAACGATTTGGTGACTGACACAGAGGGAGACATCCGAGCTTGCCGTTGTATAATCGACGTCCGCCCTTTGTTGACCAGCAATCACAGGCAGAGATCTTTACCAGCATTGAAGCGGAGCCTTTGAGACCTTCAGTACAAATTGAAAGCTCTGCAGCCACGCCAAATAACTAGCAGGAATCGACTTTCTGCTTAGAGCGTGAATAGATGCCTTCATTGACTGGGGAAAGAGACAAGAAAATTTAAAAGCGCCCTCGCTCGAGGGAAAGTCAACCGAGCAACCGTAATATGTGAGAGACATTACGTGTGCCCTGGCTTGCACCTTCCCATCCCAGATCAAAAAGAGTTATGCGACAGGTACTTTGTCACTTCAGTCTCCATTTCTGGTTGAGTGGCGGCACTATTGAATCGCAATCTAATATGGATGTGGGGCTGCCTACGAGCTCTCACAAATCAAAAGCAGATCCTTCAGGCCCTCCCCGAATCCGATCCGCTGATCTGCAAAAGTTGTCTAACCATCTTGAGCATGAATCAGCGCCTGATCCACTGCTGTGCATTTTCTGTAGACCTACGCCAGGCTTGATACTTTGCCAGATCGTAGAATATTGTTGAAATATAAAGATATGCTATAGGCACGGCTCAGAAAGCCTCGAGACGGACGATTCCATCAACCGCTCCTGTAGAAGTGAGCCGGGAGGGGTGGAAGTCAATGTAGCTGCGGTCTTAAGTGCAAGACAATTTAAAAGGTAAAATACACTAATCCGTTTAGGTATAAACAGGGTTCTAGGCCCTCGCGGCTTAATTCCCCCGGGGAACGCTAAAATAGTTGCCCTCTCGGTAAGACATGTGCATCTTCCACTCCGTACATCATTCGCCATTTGGAAGTAAGTGCGGATGATCCATACACATATGCCGGAAGGGAGACCAAAATACTAGGCGAGATTGCAGGGGCCAGGCAAAGCTTGCCCGTTGGAACGGCTACGGGGTTAGTAATCTAGAGGCGTCCATAATCCGGTATGTTTATGAAGACTTCTTTCATTGATATACGAAGCTCTTCCTTTGCCCGCACGTCGCGAAGCATAAAAGGTGGTGAAATAAACCACAAAGCTCGAGGAGTCCACCGGTCAAGTGGCGGCACGCGGAAAACACGCAGTGAGAACGCAGAGGGTGGTCAACGACTGACCCTCAGAATGTAACCATATCCATGATATGACCAGGATAACCGTTATTGTGGACACTCTCTCAAACTCAACCGGTAAGTGGGCTTTGTCACCGGTTTGTTTCAACTCAAAATCTTGCGGCCGCCATCAACTCATGGTGGGCCAGTTGATTTTGCCTTGGTATTGCTCCTTTCGAGTGGCCGAAAACTTTTAAAAGCTCGCGGTTTCCACCTGAACCGGTCATCTTCGAGCAAAAGTCATTTCCTCCTGCGCAGCTATCCATTCGATATCCGCCCTCCACTCTCAATATGCCCTCCCGCAGAGCGGCAACCCAAGTGCCCGCCAGGGCTGGTCACGTTCATTCTGAATCGGACGTTGCTCCTGGACGCAATCGGCGCTCGGCTGTCGCGGGCCCTGATACCGGCCCTCTGCCTGGCCCCCAAGGCGCAAATATGCAGCGACCCTTGGTAGGTCTCCCCTCCCCGTCTCACAAAAGCCAATATATTCAAACTAAATAGGGAACTCAGTCTCCCTCGCCGATTGTCAAGACTCAGAAAAGAAACTGGACAGTTGTTCATCAAAGATGTTTGCATCTTTTCAAAGAAGCTGATAGAGAGCGGGAGGAATCTGCGCAAACAATGGAGCAACTGGAGGCCGAAAAAGCCCAATCCGCCGAGCAAATCTGTCAGCTGAGGGACGAGAAGAATCAGAACATTGCCAAAATGCAGAAACTTGAGATGCAGATCTCGAATTTGAAACAGCAGCTCGAGGCCGCGCCATCTAGTGGCATGGCGGGTGATGATGGGATGTATACTCTAATGCACCTCGGCACCACTGTCAATGTTTTGAAAACCGACATCGACAAGGAAGTGGAAGCACGCAGGAACAAACGACTAGCTGCTGGTATGCCTGATTCTGATGTGCTACAATCGGAGTGGCCGGTCCAGAATGGACCGATGGGGATGTTCAATGTCAACGCGCTTCCGTATTCACTACCAAGTAACCTTTCGTTGACCAACCAGCAAGCGCTGGCACAAGCCAATCCACAATCCACCCATTATATGCCGCCATTTTGAGGAGGGAGGCGGGGTACCGGGAGGAATTAGATCATTTAGTTGAGAAAGCGGCATTGGTACAGTGATACTACAATTCAAAAAAGACTAGAAATTTCATGGCAACTGGCAATCTAGAGTAAATGGCTCAGGGGCTCATCCATTTGGATATGGGATCCATGTCGGCATCGATTGGTAAAATTGGCTGGTGTGGATGCATTACTGTGCAGTATATGTATATCGGAAGTGATAACATTCAGGAACAAGGAGAAAATGGGGTATAATAGTTCAGCACGGTCCGACATATCGTTACCCGGAGGAACCTGATACCAGCGCAAAGACCCAGGCCCAGGTGTACATGAATTGCGCTACAATTTTGCAATATTCTGAATATGCTTTATACGCTGTTATGGGAGTAAGCTGATCACCGTTTGTAGATACCTTGGCGCGGTCTTGGCGTGACTGGTGCCGTAATTCCGACCGCCCCGATCTTTTGCCGGATCAAGAAAATGGGGTGCCTACTGATTATTTCGGGGAAGGGTATACACCGGATGTATTCCCAGGTTGTAAAACAGCTTCAGAAAATTTTGAGTTAGAGGTGAATTTCTTATTTATTTGTCATTGTCGCAAAGGCATTTCGGAGGATCCATTCCAAAGTGGGCTAGCGTCGATTTGCAGATCCCGTTCGCCGTTTTTTTCCCTCGCGTCTACCGTCGGGCGATATGTTTGTTACTTTTCACACTCCATAGCCTTTCCCAGTCCTTGGTTTATGCTGGTATAGAGTAATTGCATTGATAGATATTCTCTAGGCCATGTAGCCTACCTTTTTTTTTAAAAAAAAAGGGAGTACCCATGGCTAGCATTGATACAGACGAGAGAATGATGTCGCACTAGAATCGAGAGGGTTGACGCACGGCGGTAGGGCGCGCATCTCATGCCAGAAATAAATACTGTGGCCGGTAATTTGAACTAGATTTGGTTTAGTGTCCAACTGCGCGCCAGAAGATCCGATCCGGGCCGCCCCTGTCGGCACGGATCATAATTTTTATATGGCATGCATGGTGCACAGTCCCCTCATGATCTCTTTATGTGTTTCTCCTTGTGAGAGCCTACAGATTTTTAAGTAGTAGCGCAAATTGGTTAAATGTCAATACGAATAAAGCTTCCTTTGCAAGTCGGGAAGGAAGCACTTTAGATCCACGGCAAAGCGGAATCTCGCGCAGTCCATAGGCTTGATTTTATCCCTGCTAGAAGTGCGCCCTCGAAAGCCCCAATTTTGGGCGTACAAAACTCAGATATCACCATTTGGACAAAAGCGGCCATCTCCAGCCAATCTGGCAAAAGCAGGCCAGAGAAAATCATTATTTATCGGCAAAAAGACTAAGCTGACTCGCATCCATCAATGAGATTGGCTTATTGGATCCACATATCAATTGCTAAAAGGCGGTTTGCGCATGTCGTGGAGACGCGGGATAGCAGGGAGACGCGAGTGGAGTCAATTTTCTCCCCTTGAGTGGATTACTGAGTGGATTACTTGATTACAGACGCGAGATTAAAAGGGGACGCGGATCAATTTATCCAAGCGATGAAAACGATAACAAGCATGAAAATTGCGGAAATGATCTACCATGCGTGGGTTCGAGACCACTGCCGGAGATATCGCCAACGGTGATCGTGGTCCAACCCGGAAGCTATTGAGCTTTCCCCGGACAAATCGCATAGCTTTTCTGGCATCGAGACCAGTCCATAAAGATCGAGAAAAAAAGCTTAACGGTGAATTTTAGATCAGTTCTCCAATATACCATGGAATATACTTGTCTCATGCGGTTAACCTTGATATACTTTGTGTCAGTGAGCCAATACGGGGCAATCACACCCGACGTGGCTGGAACAGAATTTGCCCCACGGTGAGAAGTAATTCCCAGGTAAATTCCATTTCGCCGTCTATTTTTTTGAGCCTAAATATACTAGGGGATAGGCGATTGGCAGACGAATCAATGGATTAATAAATACTTTGTGTTCAATGTTGGAATATTCAGCGCCCTTGTAGTACTCAATCCTGAATGATGGCAACGCCCGACTCACTGCAATGGGCGGTTGAGGCGTCCCATCTTTCGACCTTCTTTATCCCTGCCATTGCCCTCTCAACCTGTTCCTTCAATGCAGCCATATCCTTCCCCATCGTTTCGATGATATCCATGAGGTATACCACCTTTCGGTGCGTTTCGCTATTCCACAGATTTTGGCTCACGAGAGAGTCCTCAACAGACCTGAAGCAAATTACTATGTGAATAATGTCTTTTTTGATAAGCGTATACACTTACTGCACTCGCACATCCAATCTAGAAAGACATATTAGCAAGCAGAACCGGAGATGATTCCTGGGAGATGGGTTGAGATACTCACTCTGCCATACACTCGATCATTGTCGATGTCGAGTCTGTGGGGTACCGAGGGCTCGGAGGCTCAACATTTTGGTGTTGATGCTCAACTGGGCTTTCAACTTCGAGGGTGTGTTGCCCATGGGCATCCTCTTCATCACTGCATTCATCCATCGAGGTATCACTGCCTTCATCGTCCGATTGTACATCCACAGAGCCGGTAGTTGAATTTAACGGGCTGCAGATATTGCTTGGCTCAGGAGAGCCCGATGAAAATATTTCAGACAATCGGTCTGAATATCTTGGAGTGATACTATTAGGCAGCGCCCTTTGAATGCCCATTGTTGTTGTACTTGTAGTAAACCAAGTAAAAGGGCGTGAAAAATTCTGAGACAAGGAGTGTAGACTAAGTTCTCTCCCCAATGAGGAAGATTGCTCTCTTAAAGATCCAAGTCAAAAAAGAACCAGATAGATCCCGTGACAGGTGCCATTGATCGTTGGAGAAGTACAGTATGAGTGACCCTGAGTCTCCAAGTTGGCATCGGGCAACTTCGGAACAAAAGCACAAGATCGGTCAATCAGATAATATGAGATGAAACAATAGAATGAACAAAAAAGAAAGCATAGAGTGAAAGAGCGAAGCTTGTGGTAGTATCAGGAAATGAATCAATCGCCAAGCAGGGTTTGCGCTTTCTCCAAATGTACCAAAAGCCCCACTGAGCCCGATTCATAGTAGCGTTGTCGTTGAATACAGTTCAGATCTACACGCAAGGCAGGTGAAAGACCTGTGTCTGGTCGGAGCGTCGGAGATTGCATGAATATCGTACTTTTGAATGAACTACATGCGAAATATGACGGGGTCTTGCTTTGAAACTTAGTGACAATTAAGCTCGGAATTGACCGTTTTTTTAACGGGTGAGATGTTATGACACAATAGCCTCACAAAATTGCTGGTCTCTTTCAACAACATGAACAGCCCGGTCAACCTGGTCACTTGTCACTTGGTCGCTTGGCCAATATGGTCAATCTGGTCAATCTGGTCAA
>MUGJ01000301.1:4512-18710 GCA_008931945.1 Penicillium sp. BW_162_3FA | reverse complement strand
AGGTCTGCCGTCCACCATCGCTTTGTGTGCGGTGACGGTTTGGCCTTCGGCGTCAACGCACGAACCGCTTCCGACACCGCGCACATAAGCCGATCGGTCTTCTGCTGTACGAAGCCTTCTACCGGAGTGGCAGCTAGCGTTCTCGCGATTCTAGCATTGATATCTTTCCACGGTGCATTCTTGACTAGCAGTTTGTCTGTCTGCGTTGGAGCCGTCCAAGGCGCATCAAAAACGGTCTCAATGGTGCCGTGATCTGAGCCGTGCTCCGTTCTATGGACCGCACATTTGATCATCGAGTCCGTCAAGATTCCCGAGGCGAGAGCGAGGTTGATCGTCGACTCGCAGTCCCCCGAATATCCTCCGCCGTGCCATGTCTTGGTGCCTCGTTTAAGCAGGCTACTGAGTCCAAATTCATTCATGGGGTCGATGATCGGATCCGCTTCGCCTTGCCTTGCCGAGGACACCTCGTCTCCTCCCCACAGTTGATCATGGCGGTTAAAGTCTCCCATGATCATGATGTCCACCACCGTTCCCGAGCCTCGCCGTACTTTAGTGATTGCCTTTCGGAGGTAATCGCATGCATTATCCAATGAGGAGGGTTCCCCTCCCTCTACATAAACTGATGCGATAAGAATCCGTCGCTCGGGAAGCCGAATGACGGCCGCCGTTAGGTCCGGCGACTCGATCCGCACTTGCTCCGGTTCCACATCCTTGTTGACCCACAGCATGCTTCGGATCGCCCATCTCCCTTCCCTCCACGTGGAGGGAACCATCTTGGTCCATTTATGATGCCCCATTGGAGTGGTCAAGAGCCGGCCTTGAATCCTCCCCGCCTGGGGTTCCTGGATCGCTAGTGCCACTGCGTCCTGTGTCTCTTCATCGTTCATCAAACTGTCATGCACTGCACCCTGTTTCCTCACATTCAGTTGCATCACTCGGAGCGTTTTATTCATTGCGTGACGGGTAGAGCTTCCGACAATTCCTGCTGAACGATTCGTGAGGGCCACCGCATGGGACGCACTTCGGAACCGTTTGATCGCAGCTACTGTGACGATGGCCTTCCATAGCGCATTTTGCACACCTCTGGACATTCTTGCACTAGAAGGCCTTATAGCCAATCTCCTGGCAGTTGTAGCATTGCGTCGGTCGTGGTCGATGCTCGAAGGTGCTGGTCACGCCGGAATCTCCCCCAGCGTGGAAGAACCCGTCGGCCAGCAGTCTCCGTGCGTGACTACCTTTGGTCAGATAAACGACCATTGACCCATACGATTTTCCACTGTCCTTCTTGCTGAGCCATGCGATTTTCGCGACGGTGGCCTCGTTCTCCTCGGTGAAGGCTGCTGCCGCTTCGGCCCGGATCTCATCCTTTTCATCCAGAACCGCTGCTTTGTTAACGCTGTCAACTTTGATCGGGTACAGCTCATCCCGGAGCACCCGCGCTCCCGCACCGATCTTGGCTTCCACCACTTTCTTGATCAGCTGATGTTCGGCTTCGTCGCGACACGCTATTCTGATTCGGTTCGTGTTCTTCGGGCTCACAGTGACGGCGCGACAGCGCCAGTGAGAATGGACTTCCGTGGTTCGGATTTCTGTCTCGACTGCCGCCCGGATCGAGCCTGCGGATATCCTCTCGTTTTCGATTTCCGCCATCTTCGAGGTATCTATGGGGCAATAGAGTGTGTCGGTGAACGTAGTTGGGGTTGTGTTCGATGTCGAGAGACTCCGTATATTGCTCGGGTGACTGAGCGGGGGAGTGCGGGCCACATCTGCATAAGACGGAGAACCCGTGAGAGTGGGAGCGCTGATTTCCTCGCGTAAGGATTGAATTTCGCGGAGGATCTCGTCGTGGCCGCTCGGAGCGCATGCTTCGGAGTGGCATTGCGATGTCGAGGATCTATCTGTCAGGTTCTGTAGCTCGTCTCGGACCTCGGCGAGGGCAGCACCAAACTCTGCTTTAGCCTTGTGTAGTTCTTCTTTGTGTAGCTCGTCTCTTAGTCTAATTTCTTTCCTGAGTTTGGCAATCTCTTGGACCAAATCGCTGACCTCGAGGTCGTCGCTCGACCGCGGAGTCGTCCGAAGTAGGGGAGGGGCCACGTGATCGGAGGCCTGAGGCCCCAACACCACTTTTCGAACACAATGCTCGTGGGCAGAGGAAGTGAGTTAGCGGTGAGCAAAGCGGTGAACAAAGCGGTAAATCTCTAACATGGGAAAATACGATGTAAGGCGGCTATGTACTGCCGTAACCAATTCCTTGGCGGTCCCCCATTCCAGCCAATCAGAGCGTCGTGAGTGAGTCCGCTCTGACTAGCTCTAGTTCCCCTTTGGTTCACTCGCCTTGATTCTTGATGCATTTTGACTCATTTTCCTTTTCATTTTCACTTCAACCATGCGCCTCCCTCTTGAGATCCTCCAGCTCATTCTGCAGGAAGCAGTCGATATTTTGCCCTACGGTGATATCCTGCACTCCCGACTCACCAATAGTAAGCGAATCATCTGCCACAGGAATACGCTTCTAACTCAGCCTAGGCCTCTTCAATAAAACCCTGTGGCCCACCAGTGCCAGCCTAGATCACCCGGGAGCCATCTTCACGGTGTGGCGCAAGTTTCCCTACAAGCGGAAATATCTCTGGTTCTTAATTGAAAACCATCGAGAGCGACCGTGTTTCTTCTCCGAGTTATGTCACGACATTCGACAGATGCCGCACATTGCTGCGACGAGTGAGAAAGAAAAACACATCCTCATGGATAAAATGATCGATGCTATTTTGCACAGTACCGAGAGTCCCAGCATGCTATTCAGTCCCCATCGTTATCGCGCTTGCATTGAAAATGTTACTGACGCGTCCGGTGGACGGATCGAGCCCCTGGAAAGAACGCTTGAAAGCGGGCTTGCTGCGAGCGCCATCCTGCGAGGAGATCATGTGGAACTGCAGTCATTACTAGACGAGGGGCTCTGGCTGATGCGGTGGAGTGAAACTATGGGTCAGGTGCCGGTGGATCTAGCATATAAAGAGGGCACCCCGGAGATCATCAAGATCGTGGCACCTCGCTATTCTTTCTTTTACCAGAGCCGCTCGTGGTGGACTAAAGACCACTCATGTGGTTTGGCGGTGGCCGCCAGGCGTGGGGATGCAGAGCGAGTGGAATTGTTGATCAAGACTAACCTGGATAGAGGGTGGGATATCTCGCTGGAGCTGTACAAGGCCGTGGAAGGGGTATTACGGATCGGAAAGGTTGAGATGGTGGGAGTGTTGGAGAAATACATGACCCATCCGAGGGAGTCGATGCAGTGGCTTTGGTTTTACTGCTACAACGAGGCTGTTAAGAATGGCATGTTTCATGTGGTGCGATGGCTATACAATCGCGAAGGCGCTCTCATGAAACAAACCTCTCCGTGGCATAAGACGCCGCTTTTTATCGCCCTTCACGATTGTCCTTCCAATGCGAGATTGGAAATGGTTCGGTTGTTGCTTGAGAATGGAGCTGATCCGAATGGAAACGGAGGTCTAGAAGTCTCTCAAACTCCACTTCAACGAGCTATCCAAAACGGAGATCTGGAGGCTGCGATGTTGCTGGTGGAATTTGGTGCCAATCCAAATACGGCGGCACGAGGAACTGTACCTTTGCACATGGCCATTCAGCAGGGGCATCCGGCGTTGGTGCGATGTATGTTGGAGCATGGGGCCAAACCCAGATACCAATTCAAGGGCAAGAGATACACCGTGCGGCGGTCAGAGCACATTACGACGTTGCTGGAGGATTTAGGGTTCGACCAGGTTACTGAACAAGAATATGTGATTTTGGATCGGCCAGACACAGGCTCCAGGGCTTGTCATTGAGAATCCTTTGAACAGCAATATGTACACATTTTTATTATAACGGCATCCTCCATCGAAAGTCTATCCTTCCCATCTGAATCCCCTCAGCCGGTTGTCGGCTCCTTACAGATCTCAAATGGCAACACCCATCTCGTTTTTCCACCTTCAATCAAAGGGGGAAGCTCCACTTTTGCCGACGTGAAGTGACTCATGACTCCACAGAACACCCAATCCCAACGATTTTCTTCGGTGCTGGTTGAGGGCAGCAGGTTGTTCTTCCTTTTGAACACAACCCGGTCAGTACCGACGTCAGTCTTCGAATTCCTCCCGCAAGACAGCACACTCCCGTCCGCCAGAATTGGAAACTCAAGCAGATCGCTATAGCCTTCTCCGGCATTCACACAATCCTCGTGGAAATCAATGTTGTCACTGTTTCCGTAAACATGAGGATAAAGGGCCTTGGAGGCTTGTTGCCATGTAGCAGCGCCCGCAGTCGAAGCACCCTGGCTGTACGAGATAGAGTATTTGACCCCTTGCTTCATGGCATCGAGAATGCTGTCGCGTGACCAGGTTTTGTAGCCTGACTTCGAGTTGCACCCGAGCTCTTCTGGGATGGCATCCGCGTTGGAAGGCTCCCCTGGATCCCCTTGATAGTCCGGTGCACACGATGGCGGAGCTGCACGTTTGTTTAGGTGAACGTTACCAATATCTCGTGGCCAATCATCGTCACAGATATCTGCACCGGCCTCGATATTAATTTCTCTATTCAGAATGTCGATGCCGACTAGCACACGGAAAGAAAGTTAGCAATTGGAGAGATCGGAGAGCTGTGAGCTTGAACAACAGACCTTCAGTGGCGCCAATTCCTGCACGGAGGCTAACAAAATCGTGAGAATCGATCGCGTTGGCGGCAACATCCAGAGTATACTCGATTGATTTGAGTGTGTTGCTGAACCAGTTGAGGCCGGCCGAAATGTCGCCATTGGGAGTCCTATCCCGCATTCGTTCCTGAACCTCACTAACATAAGTTGCCACTGAGTTCTTGACAGACGTTGCTTGAGACTGCGCGGAGGTCTTCAGGTCATTGGGGACTGAAGGGGTCGCCACACCCTGTTCAATCATCCCGTAGATGGATGAGTAAATAGGCTTGATGGCTGTGATTTGAGCCTCGATAGCGCTGGTAATGCTCGTGGCAAGTTCGGCGTCCATGGGAGGTGGATTCCAGTCACCGTTGGTCGAGCCATCCGGCCCGTCATAGTCGAATGGAAGCGTTGGCCTCTGAGCGGTGCCACTGCTGCCGCCGCTGCTGCCACCGCTGCTGCTGCTGCTGTCGCTGTCCGTGTCAACGTGATGTTGGTCCGTAGAGCAAGTCAAGCCGCATGACTGGGTACAGCCCTGGATGCTGCAGCCTCCGCCACACCCTTGGGTGCCGCAGTCATCTGTGGGGTTGCTCGAGTCACAACCCCCAAACAGCTCACAGCTGTCTGTTCCACAGCCAGCCGTACATGTCTTGCTAGGGGTCGCGCTAGACCAAGTGACAGAGGGGACATTGGATCCCACTGAGACGGAGACTGTAGCCTGCGGCTGGATTGTGACAGTTTGGGTACCTTCTGCAAAGATGGGCTTCGGGGTGGCACTACCCGACGGCACGGGTGAAAATGTGGCCTCATTGCTGTTCAGGACCATGGGCCTTGATGGAGGCATAACGCTCTGGAGCGGGTAGAACGCAGCAGGCGTAGTCATTCCTGACGGAATGACAACAGGCCAGAAGGGGATTGCATTGGTGACCAGTGATGGCACACTGAGAATGGTGGTTTTGGTCCCAGTCGAAGTGCCCAATTTAGTCCATACCGACGTGACCATGGAACGGAATGTGATGGTAGTATCGTCCTTGAGAGGATACGGGGGTAGGATGATTCGACATGGGGGAATGCATTCAACGTCCGGTTTGCTGCTTTTCCAGATCTCTGGAGCAGCATAGACCTCCCCGGAAGTGGCACTACCGGAGCCTGTACAGGTTCCTTCGGGACAATAGCCGTGATTGCATGCGAAATTGCATAGGCCAGCATCCTCTAGGCCTTCAACTGGGGACCCGGTTACACCAACAACATCGGGAGACGGCACCAGAGCTCCTTGTGCAGTACAGGTGCAGACATTCCTGGGACAGAAACCATAATTACAGCTGAAGCTGCAAAGACCGGCGAGCGCTCCAGATCCACTTCCGGCGATGCAGGCCGGAGGCGAAAAGTCGGACACCGTAGGGACAATCAACGGAACCTCCTCGGTGCCGCAGCTCGATTCGGGGCAATATCCCAAGTTGCAATTAAAGGCACAGAGACCGGAGTAACTGGCATCTTCACCCGCAATGGGATATCCAATGATTCCTGTGGAGTTCGGTGCCTTCAGTGGCCGGCCAATTTGCCGGCAAGTACATGCCGATATAGGGCAGTAGCCATAGGAGCAGGCAAAATCGCACAGTCCGGCAAAGTTGCCAGTGCCGGTTCCATTGATGCAGGCCATCTTAGAGACCGGGAGTGCTGGACTGGCCGATACAGCACCAGATGCCGAAGCACTGCCAACCCAGGCATTGAACAGGCCGTCCGTACATCCTGAGGAAATGGACTTGCCATTGATCTGAGCAAGTTGTGTTCCGCCGCGAGAAAGCGTCACGACAACAGGACCGCTACCGGTGAGCGGAACATGACCGTGATAGATACCGATTCCGCCATCTGGCTTCCAGCTCCTGGATAAAACGTTATTTTTCCATGCTTCGGGGTTTGTTTGGATCGGAAGAAAGGCGTGCTTACCATGTGGCTGTCTGAACAGCGCCCCCAACGCTGACCGTCACCGTGGCATCCATTGTCAACAGAGCAGAAAAGAAGATACGATCTTGCACCACCTCAGTCGGAGCATATTCAAGTTGCAACTGACTAGCAGTGTTTCCAGTGGTTCCGCCGCCGCAGGCTGCTGCAGGGGAGAGACGATACCAGGAGACGAGGCCTTCCTTGGTCACTTGGGCAGTTTCACTCTTATACATGTCAATGACATACGGCAGCAATAATCTCCAACCATCGTGTGGCATATCGGTAGCAAAGTTGCTGGGGGCCTTGCCGATCTTGAAGGCTTCCAACGCATAGTCATACAGTGGGCCAATGTAGTGAGACTCGCCATAGTCATTCCCTAAAAGATATCAGTATTAAGCACAGATTTGGATCCCTTTGACTTACAGGAGATGATTTCCACGAACTCAGGCTGGTTGTAAATAACCTCTACCCAGCGATCATACCATAGATCATCACCTCGCCAGAGCCAGTTCTTATCATATCCAGGTAGATTGGTAAAGAACCACGGCGAGACGGCCATCATATAAGGCTTGGAACCAGAATCGTTCAGTGTCTGCGTGTAAGATGCATCTGTGTAGGTATCCATATCCTGTGGACCCCAGGGCCAAGCAGCCCAGCTAAACAGACCATCTGCGACGCCGCTGCCTAGTTTGAGGGCCGGGATAGCACCCACCGAAGACCAGTCGGGAATAAAGAAGACGTTGTATTTTTCCTTGATACTGATCCAGTCTTCGGCCGAGCCCGAGCCCTCGAATGTGGACACTAGGCATTGTCCGTTATGCTGGTAGTAAGCGTCCAGATTGGTATAGATCGTCAAAAGCTCGGCCACCTCATCCGCTCCCCAAGCACCGTTACCGGCGTAGTCGAAACTGAGAAAGAGTTTGAAGCCTTTGCTGGCAGCGACTTTGAAAGCCTCTGGCATGATCTGGGCGACCCTCGGGTCAGAGGCAATGTTTAATGCAAAGGCATCGATGTGAGCGTCTTGGGCAGCTTGGATGTCTGTCCCCCAGTCCGCTGTAGTGTAGTTTTCGGCATTCATCAACTAAGTATCCGGTTAGATTTTTGTTTCTTGCCATTGCCGGGTTCCCCAATTGGAATGTCCATCCGAGACTTACCATGAAATGTGCAAAGACCGCTGCAGCTTCAACATGTCTAAGCCAAAGCAGGGCCACCGCCAGAAACGAGGTGAACCTCATTATCAGCCACAATGGAAGGGAAAACCGATTGATTCGAATCTACCAAAACTATATGGGGAGTAGATGGTATTTAAGGACGACTTGAACACGGCTCCTATAGCTCTCGAGAAGAACTCAAGAGGCCCTTATTGGTCCATAGGGGAGCATCGCACTAGATGGAGTTTTCTTGCGCTAATTGTGAAGCCGGCTATGGTCCGAAATGAGACATCCACACGAAGAGATCACAAAGACATTGATATTAGCTGGAAAGTGAAATTTTGATCAGAGAGTAGTTTCCTTAGCGCTAAAGCCTTAGGGCTAACAAGGCGTTAGGGGCGAGTACGATGAGAGTGCCCCTCATCTACTTCGGAGGCGTTCAAGCCTCATTGGCGACCTTATTTGAATCAACTTCATGGGAAGCATCTAACGGTCAGTAATGTTGCTAGTTGATACATAGAAATTAGATGACATTCTAGAGTGGTTGACCCAATGCACGTTGTACTCTCCATTGAGGACTTTTGCACTGCTCGGAGCCACATTGGCTTAGGCCCTGGTACAAGCAAAGTAGTGACCTTTGGGAAAATAAGAAGCGAAGATAGTGCCGGGAAGTATAGAGAACATCGGTGGGTCTCATCGGCAAGCCAAAGCACCTCGGAGATTAGAGGTGGACCGCACTCAAAACTAAGTCCTACTACTACAAGAAGCAAAATTCATATTGATTGCAATCCATGATACTACCGAGTTGGTAAAAGAGCAGGAACCTTTCGCCGTGGGTTACATCGTGCCAAATTGGATTCCAGGTGCTAACCTTCAAGGACTATCTTCCAACTCAGCTTCGGCAATGATCGAGAGCACCGGCACCTATTCACGAGACCCCAGAATACTACATCGGCTACAGAGTAGATCCTGCGCACGGATACTGGCTAACGCCGGTGCATTCGGCTGCTTCCGACTAGTGGATGAAGCTCGGGCTGCTCCGACTTGGGCGCCTTAGCAGTGGACCAGTGGCGATTGTTCTCTACTTATAATCTCCGAACTGCATATACGAAGATCCACCATCCATTTTATGCAGGGCACAGTCGGGAATATTCCAAGGTTGCTAATCTCATATTTAAAGGTCCGACGCTTAACGGCTTTACTAACCGCGGTAGTGACAACCAAGGCTTGGGCATTATGATTGTACTTTTAGTGTAACAAATCAAATAGCACGAGAAATGCCATGATATTACTAGCGAGCCTCTTCCCAGGTACTAAATCTTTCTGGCTGCGGTTGAACAGGGGTAGTTAGCATGGATCAATTTGCCTTGGCGGTGCCGGTATCCATGGATATGGCGGTACTTGGACCCTTCTGAATTTGCTGCCAAGATATACTAATCGAACACCGCGTAAAAAGAGATGAGGTCCACCAAGTTCGTACAAATCGTAGGGCGCAGGAAGGTCGCGGGTAAATCCCGCCCCCACTTGGTGAAGGGACTACCTGCACAAGTACACACTAGTGGTGTCTCACATTTTTGAGCGTTTCTTTTCAGGTTTGCAAGCATAGTTCGAAAAATGCTTGTCGTTGGAAACAATCTTGTAAAAAAAGGCTTGTTAGAGACCCCCTTTGCACGCCAATTTTGACTAAAAGTGGACTACTGTTCTAACGCAAAAGTTTCCGTACGGTCAGGTGACCGCCCCACATTTTTATAAGTACTTTTTTTTTTTTTTTGTATCTTCGGATTGAACTAATTATTCCGTGGGTAATCACTTGCGCTGCGGACTGTTGTAGTAAATTCAAGAAGGGCGTCAGATAGTATTATCAAACCCATATCCTTTCCGAGTCTATCATATCTTTTGACGCCAAATTCGGGGTAAAATCCATGATCGAAATAGGGATGTTGAAATTAGTGACTTCCTGCACTTCGAAATATACCTGAGAAAAAGTGGGGCGGTGACCTGATTGTGCGGAGATGTACATACGAGTGCCAAGGGACTAGGTATTGATGATATCTCTCCTGAGTTGACAGATACTATGAGCTGAAGCTATAGAATGTTGCCGCTTATGATAGGGGTTCCTTCTAATTTAGTATCTACAATTGATTTTTTTACCAAAAAAAAAAAAAAAAAAAAAAAAACCTTCTCGGCAATAGCTGAGACACTGACTGCCCCCGAACACTTCAGCAGACTACCGAGTAAATGGGTGGATAACTCTGCGGCGATAGGCCAAAAGCAGGCTAGGGGAAGAAGGAAGATTAAAAGCTCTTCGTACTTAATCCTGTTCATTCGCCAGATTCATTTCCTGTCAATAATACCTACGAATAATGCCTTCTCTCTACAGATCCCTCTTTCTCGCCCTGGCTCTCACGGGAGCGCAAGCTTCGGACTGTTACCACTCTGTGCATAATGCGACCATTGCCTTTTTTAGCAGTGCCGCCATCACCTTCAGCTATGAGGTGGACACGGCCGCGGATTGCTTGGACTGGTGTGGCCGGGTGGAAAAGTGTCAGGCCTGGCTTTATGTCAACCACGCAAGGGAATGTGACCTTTATCGGGCAGCATCATTGACCGTGGCCGAAAACCCCGGCTTCGTCTTTGGAGGATGTGCTCCAACCGTTGAGGACACGTCTCCTTCATCTGTTCAGACTACCTCTTCTGCTGTGTCTTCAGGAAGCGCCAGTAGTATCTTGGTTCGTAGTCCATATAATCTGACTCCGGATTGAGCTAACGAAGTCTGTTCTTTTAGCCCCGTCACCACAAACACGTTCACCACAGACACGGTCACCGTTGAGACAGCAATACAAACCTCCGACGGACTCCAGGGCTGAAAGTCAGTCTTCGGTGTGTATAAATGGATACAATGCATGAGGGCATTCCTCCAAAAGCAGTATCTCAACTAAATGCTGTAGTCGATATGACATTTCAAAACCATCGACCAGCATGGCTAGAAATGCTAACTACTCATTCGAATGGAATATCCTAATCCCCCGTATTCGCTATAATGTGATGTCACTCACCTTGACTAGATCTATGAGAGGAAGCTAAAAGTGGCTGGAGACGAATTCTTGAGGGCCCTCCCTGTTCTCAGCCGTGAAGACGGTCAAAAAATCGGCAGTGTTTTAATGATTGGCTTTGGTTCATTTTATTTTTCATACGCCAATGCTCTTACAAAAAGCGTATGGTTTCCTTGTGCTTGCGGGAGTCTTACAACAAGGATGCATACTCTTACCATAACATTCAAACCCCTCCTGGACATATTGCCCTGGCCGGAAAATATGCTGTCGCACGTAGGAAGGCTAATTCCTTTGATATTTTCTTTATCAGCATTTATTTGCCTGGTAATCGTCTTTGTAGGATGCACATCGACCTCATCTCCAAATGAATTGTATTTCTTAAGGGTAAGTCAAGGTCCCATAATTAGGGCTCCGAAAGGAATAAGATTATTCATGAATATTCATGAATAATTGCGAATATGAATTATATGAATTGCATTGTTGAGTATCACGGTGGCTGAACCTGATGGCAGGGATTAGGAACAGATATATATGAGACATCCCCCCTGTTAAAGTTAACTCCTCAAGTCAATTAGAATCAATCAGACAATCACTTATCTCAACACCTTTATTCACGCGAATATAAGATTCATTTATTCATATTCGCGGAGTGCGAATATGAATATACCCTGTATTCGCATTCATTTATTCCTTTCGGAGCCCTACCCATAATCTGAAAGAATGATTAGCTTAAGTCAGAATCACAGGTGAACTTGACTGATTTCCAGGAACTTGGGAGCTTTCATCTACGTCACTCCCTCAGTATTGCCGAAGTGGACGCATCCGATGTCGCAAACACAGCCAGTAGTGAGGCGAACAGCGTTGTAAGCAGCAATTCAACTACCGTAATTTATGCCTCCAGCGCCGCAGAGACCGCAATGAGCCAGGCCACGCTAAGGTTCAATCCTTATCCGACGAAATTAAGTCACATCTTCCAGATCTCTACTCTGTGGGGCTTTGGGGATATTGTCAAGACCAGAAGGAAACAGTATCCTATTCCAGCTGCTCACAGCCAAGTACCTCTTTCTCGTTTGACTTGTTGAGCATTTTTGGTTCAGTTTCCCCAGCTATTGCCCTGAAACGAAGGAACGGAGTGAAAGGGGTTACAAACCGCGCGGCTGCGCGAGGCTGAGTTAACGCTGCTTAGAACGCTGCGATTCACACAGCCTTCGCCTCCCTATCATTGGTTGTTGGTTGGATTCATAATCACGTGTTCCTTCTCTTTTATGCCTCCTTTGGTGGGAATGGTCTCGAGTGATCTCTCGGCCTGCCTGTTTCACAAGGAACATCCTAGTATGTTGTCCCAATCAACCCCTTCCTGTCCGCTGTTACAATCATCTGCCAACTTCCGGTTACGATCTCGCCATATTTTTGGTTTTCTGCACTCTTTCTATTCGGCCCTTCCTTTCCCTTTATCCTTGCCGTTCTTTTCCCGCGCCCGCCTATCTAATACTTATACCAGTGCTTTCCCATGCGCTTATTATTATAGTTGTGTTTTGCAGTATAAGGCGAACACTTTTGTCTATTCCCCAGGTTCTATCCTGACAACATCCGATGATGAAAATTGCATACTGTCCTCCACGCCTATAATTTGGACCTGTCGGTTGTTTTATCTGCTACAAAACCAATCTTCTACAATCTAGTCTTCGGGCAATGAAGAAGATACCGACACGTATTTCATGCACTGTCCCGAGGCTACCCAGCCAATAGTGACATTTCTCGGTGTCGTTATTGGTCAATTGAAGGGTGGGCCCACTCTTCTCTGCCGTCTCCAGACCACTGTTTACAACAATTCAACCTGAACCCATGACACCTTGCCTGTCACCGCATACTTCAGAAATGGTCAGCGTTGGGCCAACTTTCCGCCACTGAGCATAATCACCCATGTTTTCTTGACCGGTCGTATTTTCGGCCTCACAAAAGAACATCGCCAGTTAGCTGTCGTTACGGATGATATACACTTTCTCCCAACACCAAATAACCATTTGCCCGCTACCCCTTCCTCGACTGGTAAGCGGAAGCGCGTGGACCGTTGGTCTCAGAGAGCCGGCTCACAAACGCCGACCAAATCGGCTACAGGGTCACAGTAGAATCACTTCCTATGATACACCAGTCCCAGGAATCCCCTGAAGTTACTGCACCTGGGCACCTGGTGACGACGATGAGGAAGCCACGCAAATTACATGGCCAGACACGCCCGACGAAACCAAGCCTCGCCGCGTCCTACCACGCCATTTCCAGAGAGGCGTTCTCACAGACCACGAAAAAAATTATATGCCGATATACTTACACAAACGAAATACGATAGTTGATTAACAGATTATGTCGACGATTGATGGATCGGTAAGGTCTCGTACGTAGCAATGGATTATCACTAAACAGCTGTTCTTCTAAATACATCCGTCCGCCTGTTATATACATACCAGACTCAGGGGCTTGCTTCTTAGTAAGCTTCTCTTGTGGATCCTGTCCAAAACGGGATTAGTGGTAAACTACCACTGACAGATTACTGATTTCTCAGTTTTCCAAGATGTTGCTGATATTAGTCAGCTACTTTCTACCTTTTCATTGGCCAATGTTCACTCCAAATTATCAATCAAGCAAACTGATGGCTTTAACTCCCTGTTCCTGCCTTTCCTTTTCATCGTTTCAGGGCCACAGCGTGCGCAGCGCGCGTCTCCAGTTCATTTACACCGACCCCTCGCAAAGTTGAACACCAGGTCACGTGATATGTATAGATCTGTAGGAGTGGCTGCCTATTAGGCAGACACTACGCTAGGCAGCAGGGAGATGAGCTGCTGGAACTACAAATAAGTAGATCTTCTATAGAGAATATCATCACACTTGTACCTTAATCCAAGGTTCAACTTTCATTGCGAGGGGTCAGGGTAAATGAAACACACACACACACAGACTGTAACATGGACCCGAGTCATTCGCAAAAGCACGTCAATCCGCGCGGAACAGTCAGTATACGCCCAAGTGATTACCCATCAATTCTATGAAGTACTAGCAAACAAATCTACAGCAGAGCAGTGAAGCTATGTAAAGGTCTATCCGAAGGCTGTCTTTGCAAATGGAGATATTGGCTCGTACTCTCATCCCATGGATAATGTCCAGACAAATGATAAGCGATAAACTCATGATAGGCTCGGTATGAGGCAAAGTGCTAGTCTATCAAGGCCAAAATCAGTATGGAGGAGAATTTTTGGATGTTATTGGGACATCTGCCCTTGCTTCGACCGTTCATCACTTCTCCACTCACGTCCTTTTTTATTCTTAACCGACTGTTCTTAAACGACTGTGCTCGACCGTTTGTGCTTAACCGTTTGT
>MUGJ01000300.1:0-16582 GCA_008931945.1 Penicillium sp. BW_162_3FA | reverse complement strand
ATCCTCACTGTTGTATGTTTTTCTTGTTTTTATTACGTTGTTCAGGGTGGTTACGCTGGTCTGCGCAGTCCGACTCTAGCCTTCCCCGCTGGCGACGCGGCGTAGATCGCGGGTGTCCCTTTCCCGTCCAGGCGGTCGAATTGGAGGAAACACTGGCCTGAACACTCTCGTTTCCTCTCTTGGGTAAGTTCAACGTAGCGCGTAAGTGAAGCATGTCCTGAGAAAGTGTGTCGCGGTCGGTTACTCGGACCCTCATGGGATTTAGAGCATTCGTGATTATCCCAATAGCAATTGGCGTACTTCATGTGGCCATCTGCAAGGTCAACAGTGACATAGAAAGGGAAAACCCCTCTGTCCCGCAGGCAAGTATCACACTCCACGTCTGCAATCCGACCGACTATAAAGATGTACATGGCCTCCACTCGTTTGATATTGCTTCCTAGTTCAAACTGGAGGGCGACCCCGGTCATAGACACACCGTATCGCAGCATGGGCTCACGGCGGGGCTGGCGATTGGCCAGCTCCCTAAGGAGTGCCGACTTGATCAAGCGGCCTTCCGCCGCGTAAGGAAACCCAAGTTTAACCATATGGTCGGCCCACTTACCCGGAGGCTGTTCGATGGTACCGGTGATCGGAGCGGGAAGGGAACTGTCGTCACCGAGGCGGTGGGTGAAGAAGGGGACCGGGCCCGGCTATAAATGTCAGTGCAGCTCCCTCATAACTCAGAAGAGGACCCCTACAAGGAATTGTCCATCATTGAATGGTTGAAGATGGTATGGGTGCGTTTGTCCAGGCGAGGGAGAGAAGGAAGAAGAGAGAGAAGATCAGGATAGTAGTCTAGAACAACAGTAGCAGTCATTTCATTCTTATGTACACCGGCGCCGCCAGCGAGGAGCTTTGCCAGCTCTCGAATATTTTCACCTGAGATGAGACATTTTGCTTTCTCCACGATCCCTTTTAAACATGCAATTTTGTTTCTGCCCCTAACAGGATGAAACTGTAACTCCGGACTCCGAAATTACGAGTATATGAAAGCTCCGGAATCGAGCTTCCAGTCTCATCGACACGATTCCACCACCGGTGCAAGAATCTTATCTAACTTACAGATTCCGATCTCACGGGCGCGGTGTTCACTTTGTATTCCTGGTAGTTAATCTACCTGCTTCTGAACTGTTCTTGCCATCGACCCAGACTTCCAAGAATTCGCGCAAAAATCTGCGCTTCCGGATGGAATCTCATGAAGTAAGCGACATCAATGCCAAGTCTGAGAAATATCTCAGTTTTTATGAGGAATTAGATGAGGGATATGATGACTTGCAGGAATTACGAGCGCAAACTAGGAAGTTTCAGAGGATTCAGCGGGAAGCAGAGTGGCTTTCCAGGAAACGGGAAAGATCTAGTGAGATAGGTTCAGAAGCTGACCCTACGGAGTAGATTCAAATTGTGAAATGCCGTTTTCCTAGGAATGAAGTGAACTGGAGGAGATTATAATTATTCGACAGAATGTCATTCGCTTACCCAATGATAAGCTCTGCTAAAAATTATACATACAGCGCTTATTTCTGCAGGCAAATCTACCTACATTTTGCTTTTAACCACTATGGCCACTAGATATCCACCTCTGCTCCTGACTTACAGGCTGTTTCCATATAGGGAACGGATCTATTGTTAGGGTGGAGTGAGGTACAATGATTTAGTCAACTCCCATTTAATATATAAACACCTATCCTCTTGTCTAAGGTGCAGCCAAGCACGCTGTTGTGTTGATAAATGTTTCCATCCTACTCTCTGTCTGTTGTCGCCTGTGCCATGCTATATAACACTTAGCATTCGTCTTGTATCTGAGGAACGGTCATGCAATCGTCTTACAAGATGCTTTTTATATAACTGGATTGTGCCAAGAGTGGCTGCAAACTTTAAGACTCAAACTTGCCGATACGCCCAGTCACATCCATATAATCGCCAAGTCATCCCCTCTCAGCCAAGCTCCAACCTCCCCTTTTCCCCTCTCCATTTACCCTCCCCACTTACATGTCCGAGTAATGCTGGAATTGTATGACTGCGTCCTTCGCGTGTTCAATTACTTTTCAACTCCGATATATCGGGTGCTGGCATTAATTACCTTCAAAGCACACCGCTTGAAAGTGATACAGACGGCACAGTCAATTTGTCTATAATTAATCGTTTCTTTCGTATATCCACCCAAAAGAACAAGCACCCAACTTTCTTGAAATGCGTCTCCAAACTCTTTTAGACGTCTTGCTATACTGGCCTGCTCTTACGGCTATCGTGCCCTCTATTTGCGCAAGGATCCTCCCAAACATTGCCTCTCTCGGCTGGGCGTTGAGACTTGGCAAACGTAAGAATGCAGCGGGGAAATCGAGAGATGAGGGGATGCGGAAGGAAACAAGTAGAGTTTGGTAGGATTTATTACAAATTCCGGAAACAGAACTGCAATCTAACGGGTTGTGACGGCCGCGGTTGGCGCAGGGGAGTATATAAGAGATAAAGGATCTACTCTGAAGCGTTTAAATCTTGTCCTCCCTCTTTTGTCAGGTCATTATTTGTGTCGCGCGAAAACTTCTGCAGAAAAGGTCAAACGTTAAGATGAGAACAACCGCCTCTACAGGCCTCTTGCTTGGCCTCACCTCCGTGGTGAGAGCCGTTACGTATGGATATAATCATGTTCCTGTCATCAAAGACACTGAAATAGTTGCCGGTGCTTTTGAGGACGTCGACACTATTAAGCTCTTGTCTCCAGCTTTTCTGACACCCAATGTCCGGCTTCCTGGGTTCACTAATGGTACTCAAGGGTCGTCTTCTCAAGATGACATGGGTGAGTCTACCATTGAAGATGCGCATTAGGAAATTGAGACTGACATATGATCAGAGACCTTCCTCGAGAAAGTTGCTGACCGAAACCATTACATGACATATCGCACCGCTAACTTCACCTCGGAAGAGTACCGCTCTCTCCCCTACGTCCACCTTTCTACCGGAGGCAGCTCCCTCCATCGCGATAACTCCGCCTCCAAGGTGCGCGTGTGGATCCAGGGCGCTGTTCATGGCAACGAGGCCGCAGGCGATGAGACCACACAGGCCATCCTGGGCAAATTCAACGACGACCGGGAGTGGGCTGCCTCAATTCTCGACAAGCTCGAGCTCGTCATCCTGCCGAGGTATAATCCTGACGGCGTTTTCTACTTCCAGCGCACTCTAGCGACCAACTATGACCCCAACCGCGACCATATCAAGCTTGATTGCCAACAGACGCGTGATATAAAACAGCTCATGAACGACTTTAACCCCCATGTTATAGTCGACATGCACGAGTATTCTGCTGGGACGCCTTTTGGCGAAGGGCAGTACGTCCACGGCTCCGACGGTCTGTACTCGGCCGCAAAGAACCTCAATATCAACGAGAGCATCCGCAAACTCTCTGAGGAGCTCTTCGCTAAAAATATTGCCGACGATATGGAAGCTGCTGGTCTCCACGCTGAGCCATACGTTACCGGCTCCTCTGCTTCTGATTCCAAATTCGTCGCCGACTTCGCCGAGGCGGGCACTGACGGCAAGATTGGTCGTAATGCTATGGGTTTAACCCAAGCTGTCGTCTTCCTTCTTGAGATGCGCGGCATTGGTATCGCCGACCAGGAGTTCCAGCGCCGAACTGCCGCCGGTCTGACCATGCTGGGCAGTATTGTCCAAACCGCTGCCGATAATGCCGATAAGGTTTTTAAGACCGTCGAGAACGGCGTTGAAGATTTCATAGAGTCGGACAGCGATATTATTATCACTGACTACAGCAAGACTGTAATTCGCCCCTTCACTATGGTCGACGTTCAGAACGGCAGCGTGGTCCACCCCCCTGTACGCTTCGCATCAACGACCCCCTCCTTTGCCAACCTCACTCGATCCCGCCCCGAAGCCTACCTTATCCCCGTCGCATGGGCCGGCCTCGCCGAGCGTCTGAAAGTCGCCGGTTTGGAAGTAGAGACGCTGGACAAGCCGTTTGAGGGTACCGTTCAGGTGCTAACTATCTTATCGACCGAGGTGGACAAATCCTACTACGAGGGCGCATTTCGTGTGACCGCCACAACGCAGACCAGCGAGCGCGAACTAAGGCTACCGGCAGGTAGTTTTCTCGTGAGCACTAGACAGAAGAATGCGGCGCTGGCGATGGTGGCACTGGAGCCGGAGAACATTGACTCGTATGTTTCGTTCAATATTGTGCCAGTGAAGGAGTTAGATGAGTACCCAATCTTTAGGGTAATGTCCTAGATATTTTCTTGTTTGTTGAATGGTGTATCGATATATATTATCCAAATAGGTATGAGTTTAGACCAAGTTTGAAGCACTGTCTTTGATGTCTCCCAGCCACTAGTCTATTTCAGGGTCTAACAGTTGATTGAGAAGAAATAGCTATATATGCTAGTATCTAGGCTAGTATGTAGATTAGCAGCTAGATCAGCAGCTAGATTCGCAGCTAGTTTAGTAGCTAGATCTTTGTGAAAAGAGTGCATTTAACTAAGAATTCTAAGCATAGGAGAGAGAGAGGGAGAGAGAGATGACAGAAATCGACGTGTACGAACAATGTATGTAAAATTGACATATGTACCGGATAATGCCTGGCACTCGAGACCTTTCCCTTTCCGTTTTAGTGCTCACCTCTTGCCGCTTTTTGATCACTGGGTAAAACTGAGCACGTCCCTGAGTACCCCGACTTGATCACGGATCATTACATAATCAGCGTGATCTGCTCACTGAGCATCACCTGATCATCCTGTGAGCACCCTGATCCACTCACTGATCATCATCTGAGCACTCTGATTTGATCACTGAGTGCTCACTGAGTGTAGGGATGAGCGGGCTGAGTAAGCAACATCAATAAAATGCGACACGCTAATCCCATCACGTGCAACCCTTCCTATTTAGATCGCCCATCAAAAAAGGACTGGCGCAATCAACGTGACCGTTCGTTCTAGCGGTCTCGATTCTATCCAAGTAAAAAAACCTCACAGTGGGGCTATTCAATCGACCTATCATTTTCCCATTCCAGCCTATGCTCCTGGGAATACCCCTCGGGATGCTTCGCTTACCAGCCCGGCGATCCCCTAATCGGGCTTTGGACTACTACCAGGGCGAGGGCGATTGGATGGATTTCCTTGAAGAATTAGAACCCTTCCATGTATCAAGCCAACTATAGGAATCGGTGTTCAGCAGGTGACGATGATGAACCACTTCTCTCACCAATGAGCGCATAAGCCGAAGGCTTTCCTGAGCGTATAACGTCATGTCTTTCGCGCCATTGCTACGTAATCCGTATGCCGAAACAATCAACAGTAATAACCCGATGGGCTCCTGGGAGCCCGCGGGGCGTTCCCAAGAGCCTACTAAGCTGTTCTAAGGGCCCATAGCTATTTCGTTCGAATCCTAGGAACTCTAAACATCGCCCCCTCCCCCTTAGCATTTCTGCCTAAAGTGATGCCATCTCAAAAGGGATATATATTTAGTCACTTGCTCCAAAAACAATTGTCTTCATCATTCCTCTGCCTCCAAATCACTTAGCCAAACAAAAAGACTGCTTTTGAATATATCACAGTGAGTTCAGCCCTCATTTACTCGTTGTTCTGCATCAACTAACCATACTCCAGATTGGCATTTCTATCGCTCACCATGGCCGAACCAATCAACATCACTCGGCGAGAACGCGGGACTGAAAAGACAAACCTACGCCGTGGTGGTTCACGGCGTGACTTGTCGATTCTCTCCCTCCGCCACGGACGCGAGGAGACAGCTGAAAGCCGAGAACGTCAGACGAATCTCTACTGCTGCCGAAATCGTATACATGAACTGGTTGATGACCGAGAGGAAAATGGACGAAAAGAGGCCAGAGTCCGCGAAACTCCTGATCGAGTTCGCCGACCCATACGCTGCCAACCAGGCCATTCTACGTGGTCTGGCGATCTATGGAAGGAACCACCACTGCCAGTTCTTTGACGGCAGTCACCGCCTCCAGAAATGCTACCGCTGCCAGATGTACGGACACATAACCCGAAATTGTAAGCGAGACAACCACTGTGCCTACTGCGCAGGGGATCATGATTCCAAGGAGTGCCCACATCGCACGACTGCCGCAAGGCCAAGTGCGCTGAGTGTGTCAGACACAAGAAACCCGATCTCAGTCACTTTGCCTTTGATCGGGGATGCCCTATTCGGGGCGAAGAGCTGGCAAAGATCCAGCTCAACAGACGCCAGGGCCCGCAGCTACACCCGGAACGATATAGCGAGCCCGCCACGCCGCCATCCAGCGAAGAAGATCACCCTACACCCTCCGAAACAGCCCAAGCGGATGCAAGAGCTGCTAAGGCTAGAGCTGCGAAGGCCGCGAAGAAGAAGTCATCAAGCCGCTCCCGCTCCCGGATGAAAAAGCGGCGCGTTGTCGAGTCTAGCGAGGACAGTCAGGAAAATATAGAAGAGGACCTTCGCGCCCTATCCAGCTATGGTGCCCAACCAGTCAACTCTCTAAACGATGTGGTGGTCATCGACTCGCCGAGAGAAGCTGTCACCTCTTGAGAGCCCCACGCTCATAGGTACACAGCACCGAGGGCGCAGCGAGAGCCCTGACAAGCTCGAGGATGCGACCAGCCAGGATGCTCCACCTGCGCCATCTACGCGCCGGCAAACACGGAAGGCCCTCGAAAGACTCTCAACTCTATTTTATGATGCAAACCAAGCTCCTCGGCCAATCCAGGAACCTGCCGACCACCTACCGAGTCACCGACAAGGTAGACTCGTGACCCCGGAATCTTAGATCCCCTCGGTTGTCCCATTTCGGGCCCTAGCACCACAGTGAGCAATCCCCTGCTTCACTGATCACCTTCACGGCTTGCCGTGTGAGTTGCTGGATAGTACGGGTCTCGATCCCTCAGGGATGAAAGCGATCAACTGAAGACGGAGATGATGGGCTTGCCCTGTTTCCTTCGGGGTAAACAATCATCGTCATGTGGTATAGTTGTTCCGGCTATCGTGTAGTGCCCTACCGGCAAATCGGGCTTCACAGCCTGACAGATCCGCGAATGAAATTTACTTATCTTATTCCATCCTGACTTATAGGCATCCTTTTGCTCTCTGGCTCTAAGCTATCAGACCCAGCAACTCTCTTGGCTAGTCTTGAGCGGGCTAGGGAAGATACATCGATTGGGGCGGAAAGTACGGTCTCCGGATTCTTAATGTATTGAAATTTAAGACGACAACAAAAGGGGTCCCCTTCTCTCCATGCTTCCCAGCCTTCCAGCTCCGTATTGGGGTCCTAAAGCCACGCTCGTGAATACTCTAGCAGCTTGCTACCAAGATTCCTATGTATGACTTGGAAATGCCAGATTGTTGCTGGTTGGCGTACGTATGACAGGTTCACTAACGAATATTCCTGGCCCAACTGTCAATCCGTGATGCCATACCTTCAGCAACTCAGTTTTTCTTTGTAGGTCCGTTTTGACCAATATAATTGAATCCCCAAAAATTGTAATCAAGACCGGAGACTCGGTTTGAATTCATTTGCCGTGCGTGGTTCAATAGCACCAGTTCGGTAATCAGCTTGGTCATGGCGGTTTTGGATCCGTATTGATACACGGGCTCAATACTTCTCTCTGTGAGGTAATTACGGTTCCTCTGATCCGTCTGCATAGCCACCGTTTTGAGACAGATCAGCCACAATACTTATTAGCCTCGTAATTTTTGAGATACATGAGACAAGTATGTTTCTGTAACATACCTTCATCGTATATTATTCTTTCTCTCTAGTTCGTCCCTCAGAATCAATATTCTTGATCATTTGGACACTTTGGACATGTTGAAACTGTCTGTATCCCCGCTATGATAGACATATCCTCGATCGAATAAATTCCGGTTACTGTCAGGAGTTCATGTGTTGACTGGTACCGTACGCATTGCCGGTAGAATTATGAGTCACGTGTAGGTGGCGGTGTCCGGAGCCACAGTGGCCCACCATTCTCCAAAAATAATGAGGGGCAGAGTTGGGCAAATTTCAGCCGATGCCTAACCCGCGGTTGATTCCAATGTCCATTTTCCATGCCCAGTCTCGTCTTTCCCCCCCTACAAAGGCTATTCAATCTGGGCAAATATTTGTAGCATACTTTTCCTGCGTTCACGCCCATCTCAAAATCCTGCGGTGACAGGCACCCCCATCTCGATCGAAGAGATCAAGACGTGCCGCGCAAGCAAAGCCTTTTTTGCTCAAACATTCGCTGAGGATGGCAGATTCAATTACAGAAAAGTCTTTGGTGAGTCGCTACACAATATGTCTTCTAGAGAGTATGGTCTGACCTATCCCAGAGCGAGTGGAAGGAGCTTCCCAAGGAAGAAGTAGACCGCCTCACAAAATACAGAACCCTTGCAATTACCGATATCGAGCCGCAACCTTTCCCAAGAAATCTATATTGCTTGGATTGCGAGTATATAAGACTTCAGAAACAAGGAGGGGAGAAAATATGTGAGACAAAGGGGAGTGGCGCAATTGTTCTTCCAGAGAACGTTGGAGCTTGGATAGAAAAAGGAAAAGCAAGGTGCACTGAAATAGAATGATGGCGCGATTCAAGAAGCGATGCATGAACGGGGTTCTGCATAAAGTTTGTTTGCCAAATTAACTCCTGTATAGTGTCCAATTCGCAATTTCATGAGACCACGTTGTAAGTCTTCTCTCCATAACTGCATTGTGATGCAGTCTGTAGCTTCAGTAAGCAGATGATGCTTTTCCCATATTCTCAATTTACTGTCCTCTATGGCGTCACAGATGGAGGCACTGAACACCGATCTTATACCGGCAACAGACGCACCACGCAACGTGAAGTACGCGAAATCTGTAGAGCTAATTAATACACTGCATTGTTATGGAACGCCACTCTTTCGTACCGTGATCTTGAATCAGTGACTCTGATTGCGTCCCTGGGAGCAAGGCAGCCTTTGGGTTCCGCGCCTGAATGCTGACATTGGACTGGGAGAGAGCAGATTTGATTTTTCTGCTTGCAGAAGGGAAGAGCATGTCAGCGAGCTTGACCGCGCAGCCCACATCAATATGAATGATGGTGTCCTGATGGTTATAGAATACTGTCGTCCTGACACACTGTGTTATTTCTGCATAATCGCCGTCCGCATTCATTGGAAGATGAGTGGGAGAACATTCAACAGCCTCACATATTATATCACCAAAAGCGATGCGGGTCACAGGAAGACTGCTCAGAGATAGCGAACAACTTTCTTCCCCTTCGGCTTCTGTTGCTGGGCGAGGCAAGGTGAAAAGTAGACTCGTCAACTTTTCGAAAGCTTTGGATTTCTCAATACAGTGTTTGATGGCACGTCCCCAAAAAAGCGATTCAACATTGTCGCAGAGAACAATGGGTTGCTCATTGTGCTGCTTAAAAAAAGCCGAAAGGTCAAAATCTATAGAGGCTCTCGGGGAGACAGTGAGGATGAAAGCGAGAAAAATGCCAGGGAACTTCTCGAGAATGTTCAGATAAAGCCTTTGAGCCGTCCGCTCTCGAGATTGGATGATCTTTTCACGGTTTGGTCTTCCCCCCCCACGGGTGCGGTTTTGTGTCTTGCAGACTATGACCAAACGTTGTTCAAATAGTGGGATGTCGGCTTCGGGAATGGTTTGTACTGCGCCTATCTCTTTGTGTTTTTTGTATATGAAAGCGAATTTGCTCATATTTGCCGCGATGAGTTTGACGGTAGTCCCGTTGGGCGGACAAGATGGACACGATGGACAAGATGGACAAGATGGACAAGATGGACAAGATGGACAAGATGGATACGATGGACAAGATGGACACGATGGACAAGATGGACACGATGGACACGATGGACACAATGGACAAGATGGACACGATCAAGATCGACGGTCACCCCTTCAAAAAGGGGTCCTGGCGCTAGCCTGAAAACAGCCTAGGCAACCCCGCCTCTCCTGTTTATATGCCGCCCACAATTGATCGAGCTAGGGAAACATCTCACCAAATGTTTGTACTTACGTGAGGTAGCATTCTTGTGTTTTGACGCCCTCTGGTTTGATTGGCTACGAATGACAAGGGCTCGCTGCAGCCAAAAGCACAGACTTAGGTAGGCGTCCGCATTTCACTCCTTAGCTGAGATTTTGGGGCACTGACCTGCCCCTTTGCTACGCACTCTTATTCACTACCCTCTCTTATTTGCTATCCCCTCATTTGCTACTCCTTCAATTCACTGCATCCCCCACTTGCGACCTCTCGGGATTCATAGCTTCGGCCCAGAGCGGGCGGTGCTAACCTGGTATCAAAATACGTATACGATCTTCGCAGAGACTCTACTTGGGATACATCTCCGCCCGCGCAAGTGGCCTGAGCGATTCCCCTTTCATTGGTTAGCGTCAGCTGCAAAGACGGCGCTCAATGTTCCAGAGTCGACAAGTTATTGATGCGCTCGGACAATTGCAAGGTATGTCTCTTCCATTAGTTTGCAACCGTCGACGCAACCTCGTAAGGATATAAATACTACGAGAATTCCTCATCCCGCAACTATCTATCTATCCCCAAAGCTCCAGTTTATCTTACCAGGTGTGTCCATTACAACTAACCCCNNCCCCCCCCCCCCCCCCCTCCTTGATCGAAAACTACCCACTAACATATAACAGCGATTTCGATAACGCTTTTGAAGTGTGTTCTTTGTACGGACAAATTAAATCAATGTAAGAGATCACTCATTGGAAATACTGGCTGTTTAGGTAGATCCTGAACATACTTACGCTTGCTCTCTTCTCAGATCCAGACCTTTGCCAAGATGGCCGCCGAACCAACACCCAACCCCAGCGACTTTACCAGCGTTTATACGGTGTGCTGCAGAATTGGCTGCAAGAAGGAAGTGAAGAGAGGAACCGTCTGCGATTGCGGCATGCAGAATTGAAGGAAAAGAAAGGCGTACGCCGATGTTGACCATGTCTGAAGGTTTCTGAGATTCTGAACTTCAACTTATTGTGCACTTGTATACCGATTGTGCTACGATAGTCTCTGTTAATCTCAACCCTTTTGTTTCTTGGCCAATGATGAGATTTTGGTCTCGAATTTGAGCGATGCTCTCATGCAAAGCCGTAGTTCATAATACTAGAAGAAGTCACATCGCAGGACCAAGGAAAGAAGTACAAAGGTAGCTATGAATTGAAGGAAGCTTCCTCTAGTGGTCTGGTCTCAAGAGCTGCCAAAGCTAGACTTGGGCTCAGACCTCACATGGACCCTTGGTATAGAAAAAGGTTTTAGGGCCGAAAATGATGGATTGCGGTATCAATGGAAGCCATATATCCTGTAGAACCAGCACGGGACAAGTCCAGGGTGATGCTAACCGTGTCGGGGATGTCGGAAAGGATGTTTTAGCAGTGTTCCTGAGAGCATGTATCGGAATAATATGTCCCTAGCAACCCGTATTGTATTTTAGGCACTCTAGAGGTCCATGCCACAAGCTCCTTTCTCTCACCGCCATTTTGTATTTATCTATCCGTGGAGCCCCCATTTCAAATAATAAGTAAATCTACCTTCACTCTCACCCGAAAAAGAACGGAGAAAAAGCTCAAATAGCCTCCCCAAAGGAAAGATGCCTTGTGTGTCTACTCACGTCAGATATTCTCATGCGCCTATGCTAATGTTATTCTAGGCGATGGTGCTTTTACAGGCTACCGATGGTCCTATTTCTCATCTCTCACGGATGAAGCCCTGCGATTAAGAGCGCAAAACTTCATTGAATCCACAGATTGGAATGCGCTCATGGAATACGCAAGTACAGTGCGAGGTGGAAGAGAGTGCAATATTTTACCTAATATTGGTCTCGGATACAATCATATGGTCCGCATCATTGAATTTGACGACAATGAGCGGTGGATAGCGCGATTGCGGATGCAATCTTTATCCCAAAACAGCGGCAGGTCGAAAAGTACGGAAAACATCATGAAACTTGAACACAATATGATTTTGCTCGTCAAAGAGAATACCAACATCCCTGTCCCACAAGTCCATGCCATTGAACTCAACCCAGGTTGCGACGTGAATGCACAATTCATGTTGATGGATTGCCTAAAGGGCAACGTTGGAATAGATCTCGGTATGAAAGTACCTTCTAGCCACAAAAACCATGTCTTTGCTAGAATGGCGGAGATCCAGGTATGTTACAGCTGGTTTTGCTTCCCCAAGACGAATATTTTGCTAAAGCTACTCTCCAATTTAGGTTGAGCTCTCGAAAATACAATTACCGAAAATTGGGACTATCCTCCACAGAAACGATGACGGCTCGTTTGAACAAGGTCCTATTCCAGGAATAGGCGGCCCTTTCGAGACAGCTGCCGAGTTTTTCAGGGCATGGGCGACCAAGGTCGAATTCGGTTTATCTAAGGACAGGTTGAGAGAGGTAGCTGGCTCTCTTGCTGATGAATTATCATCATCTGCGTCTTCCTTCAGATCTTCGGTCGGTACTTTGGCTGAAAACCTCTCTGCCCGAGATAGAGGCCCTTTCCCGTTATATCATGGTGACTTCGGCCATAGCAATATGATTTTCGATGATGAGTACAAGCTACTTGGTGTTATCGACTGGGAAGCCGGATTTGCAGGGCCCTGGGAGATATCCGGCGAATTTCCTTTGACTCTATCCATTGTACCGCCTGATATGGATGCGCCTTGGAATTATGATGAGAAGGGTTACCCAAAGGACGCAGATGATTTACAGAGAGTTGCGGATAGAGAAGATTATATAGCGGTGGTGGCTGAAAAAGAAAGAGAAATGGGTCTGACTGAGGGTTACCGTCTATCGATGGCCTTACAGGATTTGGGCCGACAGCATCTGGCTACCGCTATGAGGTTGTATCAGAGAGGAATGCCTGGATGGTATGCAAAGGTGATGGAAAGGTTTTCCCAAGGAAACACATGCTAGTTACCAGACCAGAATTGCTTTTGTCCATCCTCGCCAATCAGGAACTGAACCTCTTGTCTTGTGGTAGCCCTCCGAATTGCATAGATATAATGACCATGCATTGTTATTTTAAAAGAGGAATTTCCATTTTACACGTGGGGAAAATTAGCTGTATAGGGAACCTTTCTTTCATGCTGTACCGACAGGCCTTGCGAGTCTTTTAATGAACCTTGGTGTGGTTTTATTGTTGATTGGGGTGTTTTGGGGCGGCCAGCTCGCATGTGAAATACGTTACTGGGGCCGAAGGGCCCTCACTTTTCCTCAAGTCACCGTTCTACCCTGATTAACCTCGACCCCGGGCTTCTGTTTGAGGGCGGCTTCTGCATAATGGCAGCAGAAAAGGAGAAAATGCCTGTGATCCATGCGATCTCTCCGGACCCGCTAGGAGTGCTGTCATAGGCCGTGAAGTGCCAATTTATTTCTCTATTCAATCAGCAGGTTGTCCTTGTTCAACGGGGTTTGCTATTAATTTCTCCAGTCTATCGATCCATGTCCTTGAAAAGATCTTTATACCCACATTATCTGCATTAGCGAGTACCTGACATCACATCTCGTTACTTTTTCTCATCTCATTAGCCTCGTATGCCTATTGCCAAACAAAAATTGGCACATATGTATCCGTTCAAGAACCTTAACTCAATAGCCCATTCAGCAAGAGTCACTCTTACACTCACCCCTTGAGCCGCGTGTGTTCTGGAAAGACCATCAGGATGATCTTCCTATCCTCGCAAGCCTAGCGCGGGATGTCCCTTCTACTCCTGCTACGGGTTCTGGGGTTGAGCGGTTGTTTAATTCCGCTCGGGACATCTGCCATTACCGCCGGGGCTCTCTGAAGCCGAAAACAATCCGAGATCTGATGATGTACATGTGTACGATGCGGTTTGATGTCGAGTCAGACCGGCTGACATTCATTGAAGAGTATCTGTCCACACACGAGATACATGCTGCAAGAGAGAAGGAGGATGCTGAGAAGAGGAAAGAGGAATTTGATCTCATCAGTGACGGAGAAGATGATACCCCAAGTACAATATCTCAGCATCGAGGTTTGCAGCAACCTTGTGAGCGTACTGCTGGTAAACGACCAAGGAAGGAAGCATCACCAATATCTCATCAGCGAGGGGTGCTGATTCAACTGGATAATGAGGATGATATCCCCCTTCCTGATAATAGCATGCATGGCGGCAGTAGTACTCACAGGTGCACATCTGGGCGCGTTTCAAAGCGTGCAAGACGGGATCAGGACATCTTTGAGTATCAAAAGAACTGTGAACTGGGGCATGGTAGCCGATACGTTCATCCAGAACCTCGAGGAAATTCTGGCAGACTTCTGCGGTGAACACAGTGGAGTTTTGCTCTTGAATAGAAGATGATTCATCAACCTTAAGCTTGCCATCATGGTCAAGGTAAATCATAGCAAAATGAGCATAAAGAGGACGGAATAAAGAGCGGGAGTTGGTCATCGCTGGCTAAACCGGATATCAGTAAGAAGGATCCCAACAGGGAGGGAAATATACAGCAACATCGCCCCATCTTGGGGGTCCTTCGTTAGGAGAGGCGGATCTCTTCATGGCTCCGTTTGTTGATTTATTGTAGACTCTTGTGGCGGGTATAGATACGTATAGTTCTGGGACGCAGTCGCATCGAGAAGGATGCTGTTGCACATCCAGGAGAGAGATAGTTCTCTTTAGGGGTAGTGCTGCTTGAGATAGGGGTTGCGATTCTTGCGAAGAAGCTGCTACTAATACTGTGGAGTTGTAGTCAGCCAGCTACTAAGCATCTTCGGCAGCACCAGTTTGTCCCTGGGAGAGTGTTCATGAACACCCAAACGACGAAAAAGCCATTACGGGAACCGGTAGGACACATGTTGGCATTCCGACAACTGGGATTCAAACAAATCTTGTATATAGAACCAGAAGAAGTTTGGCCGGATATACTCACACGGTTCTAGTTGAGAATGTGCGGGTGTTCTCAATGGGGATGGGTAGCAGGATAACTGTAGTGCAGTAATTGTTCTTAACCGGGATGCAAGGACAAAAGGGAGCCACCACTTTTTGTGTTCCCAAGTAAATGAAAGATGATACTTGGAGTTGGCGCAGATGAGGATGAAATACCTTGAAAGAGGTTGATCAAGTGCGATGATTTTTTAAGTAAAGTTGAGGGTGTATAAAAACAAAAAGAATAAGAAGTGGACATTCAAGCCTTTTTTAGTTCTAGAATTTAGAATTTAATATGTAGAACGACAAAATTATGACCATCAATTCAGCATAGATGGTCCTAAAATTGAATCCATCCTTGATCGTATACATGCAGCAAGATTGACGCATTTCAAAGCACATGCGTTAGCTTTGACTTGGGGACCCCATCCAAGGATTCTTGTTCCACTACTTCCAGACCGCAGGTAAATGTATACCATTTTTTCAGGTTCTCGATCTTCGGATCTCAGCGCCAAAGTGCGCCGGCACTAGCAACCAACCAACCAAGTAAATGAATACATACTTCTCCATTCTTATGAGCCTATCAGGTGCGGCTTACGCATGGCCCAACATGTCGAATCCTGGGAGATATCTCGCCGATCAACTGTAATTACTTTATTTTTTTATCCCGTCTGGAAAAAGCGCCACCCTTTCTGACTCGTTCTCGGGAGCACCTGTAGCGGTCAAACCTTTGGAACTCGCCCTGAAGGTTGGATCGTGACAGCTGGGGGCTATTGCAGATCAATCTTAACAATGCAACTAAGCCGATGTAGGCCTGCACAATTGTAGTTACAAAAGGACTTGAAATGTATATCATAATATGGCATATCAGGTGTCCAAGGTGTCCAAGGTGTCCAAGGTGTCCAAGGTGTCCAAGGTGTCCAAGGTGTCCAAGGTGTCCAAGGTGTCCAAGGTGTCCAAAGTGTCCAAAGTGTCCAAGGTGTCCAAGGATCGCCATGATGGAGACTTAGTCTCTGGAATCTAGACTTTGAGTAGACTCTGAGTACGTCACTAAAGTCTGTATCAAAATTCTGCATTTACCTCCGTCGAAAAGCAAATCGATCTGCTAAAACCCTAAGGGCAGGGGTAGAATCAGGACATTGGTACGATTCAGGGGTATATAACCTTGCATCTCTATACGGTCTCGACGTCGCGGATCCTTCAATTGAGTACCTCACTGTTTTTAAAGCCTCTCTACGAAGTTTTATATCTTTTTTTGTCTTAATACCTAAAGTCTTGTGCGAAATATGGATATACTAAATGCCCTTTGGTTTGGTATCTTCGGGCTCTTTCGATGCTGCGGGGTGATAAGGAAACAGTCACGGGAAAACTCTCAAGGTTTGTATGCTCCTTTGGTAAATCGAACGGGCAATCCATTAACGATTGATACAGAAGGGAGCTATCAGCCTCCGAGGATGAATCTTGGCCCTTCCGATGAATCTATTTCTGCCAAAATTCTGGACTCGAAGTCTCGTCCGTTGCGCATACTTGACGAAGTCATACCAGAAGACGGCGAAGATCTGGAGACCTATTACATCGTTCAACACGAAGGGAGGAGTGAGGAGAAGATGCGCAATTCACCTTATATTCTTAACAAATTGTGGTTCGAA